>PVJS01002662.1:17500-20000 GCA_004027185.1 Glis glis
AGGAAAGATGTACTGTTTGCTGGCTCAAAATAGACACTAATTTTACATCTGTCTCTGAGGCACAGCAAAAAGCCAACTAAAGAGCAGTAATAAATGTCCAAAAACAGCATCAGTATCCAAAACTCTCACAGTAATCTTCGGAGGAATTAATTACAATTCTGTGTAACAGTTGCATTGGCAAAATGCACCCATAATTATATACAGGTACTGTACTGTATTACAGGGAAATTTGCCATGTGATACCATGTTTACATGATAATTGATGGATAAGATAAAACTATTTGCATATGAAGTGCATATGAATTATTGGCATGGCTCACCATTTTATGTGGAATCATATTAAAGTTTCATTTTCTCTAAAACTGTATGTGTAATATGGGGTTACCAAAGGGTATAAAGCTGATACTTAAATGTGCTTTATAGCAAATGGGCCTGGAAAGATATATCTGAATATGCATTACTAAGAAACCTATATTTAAAAGGCTGCATAGTTGATCTATAATAAGCATTATTTTCACTTCACCAGATTACATTATAGTACATCCTCTCTATTCTCCCTTCCAAGTAAACAATACTCTAAATTGTATCACTATGACAATTAATTTTATAGTCATATGCAAAACAAATAATGGTTTCTCTTTATTGTCTACAGCTATAACTTTTATTTTCAGATTTTTGTATTCTGGTGACATGTAATAGAACAATAGCAAATGTGACATTTTTATAATGTCCATACCTGCCGGAAAATTCCAGCATTTGCAAAAATGGCCTATTATAGCATTTAAACATTGCTGATAATTAGCTTGACATTTGAAATATCAGAACTGTTGTTTTGAAGATGCCCTATACAATGTTACCTAACTAACCTCTTTTCCTACTTATGTGCTTTCTCTACTTTACTCTGTCAGTTACAGTACAAATAAGGTATCAGTAGCTAATGGATTAACATGCGAAAGAACCGATGTGAAGGGGCAATACTTCATCTTCACCAGAAGTAGAAGTTTTATTGATGTAAAGGAAAATTACATATGCAGATTATAGACAGTTAATTGTTAATAAGGCGGTCAACAACGATTTCCTATAACTCCACTCAAGTTAAGTGTGCCAATAAGTCTTCCAACGCCATCATCAAGCATTTATTAAACAGCTACAATGTGGTAAATCTGGAAGATGCAAGGAGGTGCTATTCTTACTTCAGGAAGCTTACAGTTTATTTGGAGGAACAGAATCATAAAACTGAAATGCCAGAGAGACACCTAAAGTCAACTCTTGACGTGTGATGCAGGAGGTAATGGCTGCAGTGAGGGCAAATGACTGGTCAAAGGCTGTTCAACCAGTGGGCAGCAAAGCCAGAACAACAATGCAAATTCCCAGTGGAGAATGTGATCTTAGTTTAAACTTTACAAGTTCAGAGTAAAGGAATGGAATGGAATTTTTCATGCCATAAAATGGAGATTGTTGCTTAATTTTAAATTGTTTTGATGATTGTTACTTTCATGGATCCCCTTAATTTGAGTTATAGAAGCCTACCAATTTGATCAATTACCAGAATCTAACAATACACCCATGTTTCCTGCAATAGTTTGGAAACAATAGAAATAAAGAGGCAGTGCACAGAATTACGAGCTTGACGACTTGCCTTCTTGTCCCAGCACCAACATGTAACCAGCTGTGCAGCCTTGGCCTATCACCCAAGGAAACTTGGTGCAAATGGGTAAAAATAATGATAATGGGTTCCTTGTTTATGGGCCTGTCACAGGAGCCTAGGAAGTTGCACGTGCATGATACTTTGTGAAGTAGGACACACTGGCATGGAAATGCAGGGCGACATAACTGTTCTAGTCACTGGAATAATAACAAAGATGATAGGCCACGGCTCCAGCGTTCTCTCTTCTCTGCTACTCCCAATGTGTGGTAGGTATGGGTGAAAAGTGGAAAGAGAAGATCTCAACATGTGCCAGGTGCAATTTTGGTGTTGGTCCTTTCTTTCCTTTTTTTTTTTTGGTACTGGAGATTGAAACCAGGGGCGTTCTTCCTCCAAGCTACACTCCCAACATTTCTTAGTTTATATTTTGAAACAGGATCTTGCTAAGTTACTGAGGTTCTCACTAAGTTGCCCAGGCTGGCCTTGAACCTGCAATCCTCCTCTCAGCCTCCCAAGTACCAAAATTACAGGCATGAGCCACCATGCCCAGCTTGGTCCTTCATTTAAGACTTGATTCACAAAGGTGTTCTTAAGTAAGAGGCCCAGGATGGGACAGAGCACCCTGAATCCTTCAGTTAAAACATGATGCAGACACACAACCTCTTTTTAATAATATCTCTGCTAATAATATGGTTTAAAGTTGAAAGGAAGTTCTCCGAATTTTATGAGTCATTTGTTCTCCTAAATCTCTTGCTTTAGATGCTTGGACATCATTTATGTTCGGGCCAGTGGATTAAAGGTCCCATTGGGTTGCTTTCTTAGAATGCCTTGATGTGTGGGAAGTATTGCAAGGAT
>PVJS01002662.1:25000-27500 GCA_004027185.1 Glis glis
TTAGATAATTGGGGGTTAGATGACGCAGCATATGCTTAAGTCTTCTGGCAGCAGATTTCCCCCCAGACTTTCTCTTTTTTGCCACCCAAACAGTATGTAAACAAACAGGCAAACAGCAAGTTTGCTGGAGGAGGGTAACCCATGCTTGGAACAATGCAGCTGTCACCAGTAGAAACAGATAGGGACACTACAAGCCATCCTCAGGATTGCTCCCACAGAAACCCAATGGCCAGCCTGTCTGGACTTCCCCCCTTCCCTTTAGCAGAGAGAGAAAGAGGGAGAGAGAGGAGAGAGAGAGAGAGGAGAGAGAGAGAGAGAGAGAGAGAGAGAGAGAAAGAGAGAGAGAGAGAGAGAGATCCTGGTGTACTCCTAGAATTCTCCAGTTGCTTCTTCCCAGGCAGGCCCCAGCTCTCCCTCCCTGTGGCCTTGTCATTTTCCGGTAGTGGGATTTGCTGACCCTGGCCACTTGGTGGCCTAGCCTGGAAGTGGCAAAACTCAGAGTCATGGTGCACTGCTGAGTTCATCTTAGTCACAGAAGAGCTTTCCTTCCACACCTACAGCTTGGTTCCCTGTGGACTTCCCTCCTTCTCTGTAAGGAGGCTAAATCATATTTTTTTTCTCACTTTAATTCAAGTAACAGGTTATACAAATTACACAATCACACCACTGCTCATTCTCTTCCCTGCCCAAGAGTAAATTTTCACTCTCTAAGGTGGTGAGCAAACTTCCTCAAATAGGCGAAGATGCCACTCTCTTGCTGTAAACAAATACACCTAATTTTTTCCCCATTCTTTTGGATACAATTTACTCATTCCTTCCTATTTTAGATGCAAGCCACCTTTTTCTCTGTTACCTTCATCTTGCTGATCAAGATTATCTATTGGCTGACAGCTACAAGATCTATGATCCACACCCATAAAAAAAGACAGCAGTTTTAAAGCAACTGCAAATTTCATGCATTCTCTGGCCAAACTTATCTTAAAGTATTGATGACACATTATCTTACAGAGCAGAATAATACTGCAGAAAATGATACGGAGATGTTTAAGACTCCTGCTCTTGCTGAAAGTTATTATTTAGAAGTTTACAGAGACTGCAAACACTTATCAGAAGTCCTGGGCAGAAAGAACAGAACCTCCGTTTCATTAAGATACAGTGGAATGTGAGAGGTTTAGGGCAGATAAAGGCCAATCCTCAAAAGTTCAAAATCTTCCTTGATGATAGAACAACTTCATAAATTAAAATGGATGTCCTCCTGGAGGTGAAGACCCAAATATGGGTATTCAAATACAGCTGTAAAGTTTTATCAAGACCTGCCTTCTTAATTTATTGTGGTGAAAAAAAATCACAGAATCACTTTACAAATCACTTTTGTATAGAGCCCCAAAAGGCCACATTGTTGTATATATGCCACCCTTCTGTGTGTGTGGTGCTGGAGATCAAACCTAGGGTCTCATATGTGATAGGCAAGTGCTCTGCCACTGAGCTAAACCCTCAGTCCCAATATATGTTCGTAGAGTGAAAAAAAATCTCACTGCAGGTAATATCAAAACATTTAATTATTATTTTTTTTTGCGGTACCGGGAATTGAACCCAGGGGCGTTCTACCTCCGCGCTACATCCCTGGCCCTATTTTTTATGAAACCGGGTCTCACGAAGTTGCGGAGGGCCTCACTAAGTAGAGAGAGAGAGAGAGAGACAGGGAGAGAGAGAGAGCTGAGGCTGGCTGCGAACCCGGATCCTCCGGTCTCCGCCTCCCAAAATACTGGGATTACAAGTGTGCGCCACCACGCCCAGCTACATTTAATTATTTTAAAAAATTGGCTTTATAATGTCAGAACTACCCAGAATCTATGTAAATTCATGAATATAATTTTAATAATATAACTCACTAATACAGGAAACGAAGGCTATCAATTTCCAAGCCTAGAAACACAGATATAGGTAAGAGTTATAAGAATAAGGAATTACTCCTCCCTTCTCCTTTAAACAGTTTTTACAAATGAGTTAATCAATACTGACTAGAACACCTATTTTACTATTTTTGAAAAAGATGAAATATAGATACAAATTATATGCTTATACAAAAGCTCAAGTTACTTGACTGGTTAAATATGAAACATATTTCATAAAGATGATGTTTTGTGTGAATAATTTCACTTACAAAGAATGTACATTTTCATAGAAAGATATTTAAAGCATTTTCTCCAATACTGCTTTCAATTACAACATTGATATTAGTTTCAATTTTTTAAAAAAAAATCAATACTTGTCCTTTTGTCCACATCCACTGCATGGTACACAAGGCATTTGAGAACACTGGAACATAGTTGTACTGGAAATAAAGGTAAAATTCTATGTGTTGTCCCATTTGTACTAAACTCTTAAGATAATGAGATTGTATTATTTTTCAGTTATATTTAATTAACACCTGAAATTTTCTCAAATGTTAATGCAATGCTTCATCAATGTAGACTTTTTGAAGGCTTGTGTTTTTATG
>PVJS01002662.1:30000-35000 GCA_004027185.1 Glis glis
CGGAAGATGTTCAGGTGGTACCTTTTGCTCTCAGTTGCAAATCAGGATTGCCCTTGCTCCCTGCAGAGCTTCCATTTTACAACCCCCAAATGAGACAGAACAACGTCACCCAACTGTACACAAAATAACAAAAAGGAACCCTAGTTTTTTGAAGAAAAAAAAGAAAGAAAGTGGAAATATAAATTTGTAGACATACAAATCAGAATCAGAGAAAATTCCTAACGACCCTTACCTGAGCAGCAAATGCACTTTCATTTCAGGCAGTATTCACAGGACTTCCCACTTTGGGGAATCTCAGAATTATAATTACTAGAAGTTCTGCTGTGTCAATGGGCTCAGTGTCTCAGAAAGCTATTAAGTTGAACCCTTTAAAATAAATGTAAAAGGAATCCTCACTTTTGCTTCTCAGTTGAATTTACTGCAGCAGTTTTTCTGAGGAGGCAGCACATGTGGGGATGTACCTCCATTTCCCATCCTCTTCTTCCCCTTCTTTCTTTTCCTGAAATTAAGTGTGTAAGTTCTAACTTTCACACATGCAGTTGAATTTGGGAATCCTTATTTGAGGGTGAGCCTACCAATGGCAGAACACACCTAAACATGCTTGTTCTGGTTGGGCCATACAACCTTCAAAAGATTCCATGTGCAAACTTCTCTTTTTCCTGGTAGGCCTATTTCAGGAGTCAAAGGACATTGAATCATCCTTTCCTCCTTCCTTCCTTTCTTCCCTGCCTTCTTTCCTCCCTCCCTCCCTTTCTTCCCTGCTCCCTTTCTCTTTACCCCTTCCTTGACTTAGTAAATGAACAATTTAGGCACTTAGTATGGAAAAAATAAATATCTTGTCTTCAGGAATGTTTTCACAGAACATATATATATATATACATATATATACACATACATACACATATGCATATATATGTCTGTGTGCATATCTACATATGACATATATATGAATCTATAATCTTCAGCAAATCCAGGACTCTTTAGATCAATATATCTTCATCCAGCACCCCATGCTGTTTACTATGGAAATCTAGATCCCAGGGTATTTTAATGATCGTTAACAATCTCCCTCATTTTTTTCTTCTCTCAAAAACTTCCACATATATGTTTGTTTGGTGACTCATAATGGCACCATACCAAAGATTAAAGATTAAGTTTAATAATTGTAAACTTCAGAAAACTGATTTTGAAGTTTGATAAAAACTTGAGAGTACTTTGTTGTTTAACAACTATCAGACTTCTCTAAAGCTCATACCCTAAGCCCTTCAGGCCCCTGTTCTATTTTATGTGGAAGTATTTCTCTGGCTGCTAAGTGCTTGGTTAGTAATAGTTTTCTCAACATGAATAAGAGGGTCTGATTGCACTGGCCTCCTGTGCTCCATGCAAAGATAGCAATGGGAAAATGACTGGGATAATTCATAGGATGCTTATGAAAAAGTGGAGAAAATGTAACTGGCTCTTATTAGGTTACCCATAAAACACATTCTGATATTTCTTATATGCCTAACAGGCCTAAATATATTCTTTCTTTGATCACTGGATTTTGTTTATGCCCAGAAAAGATGCTCTTTGTTTTTTATTACCATCCCTTACTATGGCCCCTACTTACTCCTCTCCTGTTCATTCCCCACAAGTAGAAGAGAACTTTTGACTTGAAAAGAACAAATTTTCTTATAAATCTCCAAATTCTCCCAATCTACGTTCAATTAAAGATACATTAATGAGCCCTAAAAACATACCATGGCACTAGACCACCTGAGCAGGCTGAGGCCGTTTTCCCCTTGAAGCATGCTGACCTTCACTAGTAGCTGAGTGAGGGATTCCAGCTCCCCAAGGCCTCTGTGCCAGGTTGGCCTCCCCAGGGGGCCAGTTCCAAAAAGGAAGTGCGAAAAGAGGAAGCAACCTTATAGGAGGATCTGGAGAAGCTCAGCAGTGTGCAAGCTCCTCTCCTGCATACATTTTGTTTTTCTGTAGACACTAGGGTCAAGCTACTTAACACTGAATTTTAACTCCCCAACTTACTAACTTGGGGCTTTTTTTTTTTTTTTGGCGGTACCAGGGATTGAACCCAGGGGCATTCTACCCCCGGCCCTATTTTTATCCTTTATTTTGAAACCAGGTCTCACGAAGTTGTGGAGGGCCTCACTAAGTAGCTGAGGCTGGCTGCGAACCCGGATCCTCCGGTCTCTGCCTCCCAAGTACTGGGATTACAAGCGTGTGCCACCACGCCCGGGAACTTGGGACTTTTGACAAGATAAACCTTCCTCAGGGTTTGCCTTTATAAAGTGGAGGATCCAACTCATGTCTATCCAGGAGTTCTGAAGATGGGATGTGAAGTACCTAGATCTTGGCAAATAGTAAGTGCTTAATAAATGCTAGGTGTTGTTGTTATTGTTGTTGCTCCTATTTCTTAAGTTCAGGACAGTTTTCAGGGACAGTGGGTTCTGTATAATTCTCTCATATAATAATTTTGTGACTGAATCCTGTGATAATGTACAGTAGTCACACTGAGATGGTGAGATTTTATTCTTACTCTGTTTCTAAGTGTGGTATAGGGCATTGAAAGGTCATGACATTTAAGCATGAAATATACAATTTAGGAGTTTAGGGGCACCTGCTGTGGAAAGGGGGCATCCCAGACGCTAAGCTAGGTGCTGGTCCACCACCTGGCGAGGTAGGCAGTAGGATTCCATGTTACGGAAGAAGCTAAAAGTTCAAGACGATAAAGGACTTATTATAAGTTCACGCAGCTAAGTGGTGACATTCAGTTTTCTACTTTTCATCTGTCTGACCCCAAAATGCAACATCTCTCTGAATGCTGCATCACACTTTTCAAAACTGTGCATGCACGCAAGGTACATGCTAAAAAGAGGTTTTATGGTTTTTGACATTTATGTTGCACACATCCAAAAGAGATAAAAATAGACTCCATGCTGCTGATATAATTACTAGAGGCTATAAAAGCCATGCAAAAATCTGGAGAGGGGGCGTGGGAATAGTCGAGAAGAACATAAACAAGGGAGCGATGACACAAACTAGGACTTCACGCCGTCCTTAATTCCTTCACGGAACGCCACACAGTGCTGTAGTGTGCCACCACGGAAGATCGAGCCTTCATTTTGAACTTGGAAACCTCCCCATTTGCAGGCAGTGGCGATGCCAGCAAGCCACAGGTGGGCACCACACGAGTAGGTGAGAAATGCGAGCAGGAAGGGGAGGCTGAGGATTTGGTGCCTCTAAAAGAGCATCTCCATTCCAATTAGCCTGCCTGGGCACACCACTTATGGCATACTTAGGCATTTATTGTTTTAGTTGGCAGTTTATGAGAGCTCTAGACATGGGCGTCCATGCCTTGAAAGTTCCTGAGAAGAGAGGTGAAGCAGCCTCAGGAAGAGACACTGTCTGAACCCCAGCCTGTGCGTCCTTGGGGTAAGGCAGCCACAGTATACTGAGCCGGCATAACTGCCCCGGCCCCATCTCGACCCACAAGAAACCTAAGAGAAAAACCTAACAATGAACTTCTGCACTGCACCTCAGAAGGAAGCAGGCTGGGGAGGAAACAGGGTGTGGAATTCTGAGTAGACTCTGAACAGAAGACAGGGATAGCTATTTGGAAAAAAAAAAAAGAGTGCTTTGTTATTTCCTCTGTCTCTCTGCTCATTACCATTCTAATTTTTAAAATGCAAGCTGGAATCTATACCAATGTTTCCAACCTAAATGACAACGGCTCCCTCTTGCACCTTAGCAATATCACTCACCCCAAACAAACGACACTGCAGACAAAACCCATGCACACCTATAGTAAGTGCGTCTTTAGAACCCAATCCTTAGTGGGGTGCAGTGGCACATGCCTGTAATCCCAGTAGTCGGGAGGCTGAGACAGGAGGATCGCCTCAGCAACTTAGCCAGACTCTTTTTCAGAATGAAAAATAAAAAGGGCTGAGGGTATAACTTGAAAGTAGAATGCCCCTGGGTTCAATCCTCAGTACCAAAAAAAAAAAAAAGAGTACCCAAATCCTTGCTTTTCTTGGCTGTTAGGTTGAAAGTCAGGCAGAGAGAAGTATCTAAAGTTGACACAGTTAGATTACATGCAAGGTACAGTTTGGTCTTGAAATTATGTGTATTCTCTTTCTGGTGAGTACAAAGGTAGATGCCTTTACACAGACTTGGTAGCTCTGTTAAGAGCTGGCCTTGCTGTGGGTTATTCATGTGACTGTCCTTCAGCAAGCAGTGACCATGAAACCAAGTTCACCATTTGAGGAAAAGGACGTAAACTGGAGTGAAATGATTCCTTCATGGTTACAAACAGTCTTGGGGCAGCAAAGGGATTAAGACATGCAGCCCTCATGATGCCCAGCTTAATGTGTAGGATTTACATAACTCCAAACTTTAGCAACGTTTTAAGACGGGGCAAGTGAGTTTTGGGTGTTTTGGACATACAGTCTTTCTGTTTCACTATCTTGGGAATAGCATGCCACAGATTTGAGTACTAAGTTGTACTGTATTTATTGTATTGATTCCAATGGGAACAGTATTCTAATTCTACTTTCTACTCTTTAAAGGCAGAATCACGAAAAGAAATGGTGGCTTACAGTCACATGTTACTTATAGCAGGTCTGACTAGGGTGCATTTTTAAAGTCAGCTCCTTCCCTAAGCAGTGCCCCTGGGTCCCTGGAGTGGACAGTGGTTTTAGGAACTGGAAGTGAGGGAGTTATGGAAAAGAAGAGATGGGAAAACTGTAGAGAGAAAAGACATGTGGAAGAAAACACATTTACATTTGTTACCACACATGAGACCACATTTCTGCTGCTCTATCCAGGGCCTATGGAGGCTGTTAGTTCTAATAGAGAATACTAGAATAAATTGGTGTTAAATTTAAATCTACTTAGGAAGTAATAGTCTAGCTACATTCCTGGTAAGATTTTCTTAGGTAAATTTGGAAAAGAGAAGTCCATCAGATAAAAGATTCTTCAAAATTTATACTGTTTTCCAGTATAAA
>PVJS01002662.1:40000-82208 GCA_004027185.1 Glis glis
AATGTAAGTAGAGTTGAGTGGAAATGAGGGACCGTTCCAGTTCCAATCATAAGCAGACAATTCAATGATCAGTATGTGGGATTTTTAAGCTTTAAAAAATATTCATAAATCCCTTTTTGGCTTCTTTCATTTCAATTTTCCTCAAGTAACTGCACTGGGAATTAGACAAGTTGGAAAGATCTAATTTCTTTCTTTCTTGGACCAGTTTTGATTGCTTCTATCATGATTGGTACTGACTCAAATGGGGAACTTTTGCAAATTCTTCAATGTACTGTGTATTTGGTGTTTAAAAAATCCATTACATACATCCTATCATAATAATTGATGCCATTAATATGTTTGGTGGGATTATTCAACAGACTTCCTTGAAGTGCCTCCAACAAATCCTCCTTCCTTGGTCAAAAACATCTCCCAGGTCTTAGATCCAGCTCTTGCAGGTCATGTGTACAGTGGCCAGGGCTTAAGCTTCAGTACTGTACGAGTACTCAAACAAGCAGATTTCATAATCAGATGACACCGAGACTTGGACTCACTGTGCCACTCTCTGTACTGACCGTTGTCTCATCTCGAGCCAGCTTAGGGATCTGAGAACCTGCTGCAGTTAGAAAGAAGTCACCTGACCATCAAGTTTCCCTTCTGTCTATTTTCAATCACTCCGGCTGTGACAGTCACCATGAGTCAGGGTTCTTCACCCCTGTCCTGGCCAGAGCAGTGTTCCCCAAAGGGGCACATTTACCTCTCGCAGAAGAAATGCATGTAGAAGAACAAGCACTTTCGGTTCCTGGAGACCTCCTAGAATATCTCCACTGCTTAAAACCTTTTCCTTAAAAACCTTAAAAACCTTTTCCTTTGCCTTAAAAACCTTTTCCTTCTTAGTTTAAGAGGACAATGAGGTGATATAATAAGACCTGGATATACACGTTAATCTACTGACAGTAGTGCCTGTTCATGGGCATTTTTCACTGGATCCTCGGCACAATCTTTTGAAGGGGGGAGCAGTAATTGACATGTTTTTAAAGATGAAGAAATTTTAACTAACTTGCCCCCAAATCACCAAACTTTAGAAATGACCTGATTCCTGACTCCAGGTCCTACCTCCGGGGTCCAGCTCTGCTCTTTTCATCACTTCTGGGACACACAAAATCCAAGATGGGCTTTCTAACTATTTAGCAGAGTATGGGAGTGTAAGTATAACATCCTTGCTCATCTGATTAAGTAGAAACAACTATGCAGGAAAGAGAAGGGAGGAGGAGAGAACTAAAGTAAGGTCAAGAGCAACTGCATTGAAATTTAGAGGAAAAACAAGTTGGATGTATGGCAGAAAGAGCACCTGCTCTGCCTGCAGTATGTCAAGTAAGTATTAATGGAATAAGTAGCAGCTGCCATTTGGGGATGGTATAAGTTTTATCTTGCTTCAAGGGTTTTTAAAGTTTTATATTTTTTCATAAAAAGTCAACAACGTTATATGTCTATCTTCTATCATATTCACACTCATCTCTCAATTTATACGAACATAAAATTCAAGTGAATTCTACAAATGAACCGACAGCTGTGTACTAAATAACTCATGTAAGTAACTCTGTTGATATTTTTTCCTATCCCAATTAATGCGTTTTTCAGGATTGAAGTTAGATATGCAATTAAAAATATGATTCTTTTCTCAGTCATGAGACTGTAGTTGGAGTATTAATACTATGAGTCATGTAGAGATCACCTATGTAATGTAGTAGATTCTGTAATATACATGGGAACTGGTGTCTTCCTCTATAGAAACTTGAACTTGGCCCTTGATTGACCATAGTCTTGGGGTATTCTCATTGCTCCTTAATGTTATCTATGTTATATACACACACATACACACAGCACCACTACCACACATCACCACATACAACTTAGTAGTTTTTAAATATTTAAATTTTCTAGAGTTAAAGAAAAGAAAAGTAAGAATGTCAACCAAGCTGGGCATGATGGCATATGCCTATAGTCCCATTATTTGGGAGGCTGAGACAGGAGGAGCATAGGTTTGAGGCCAACCTCAGCAACTTAGCAAGACCCTCAGTAACTTAGCAAGCCCCTACTTCAAAATAAAAATAAATAAATAAATAAATAAATAAATAAATAGGGCTGGGGAGTATAGCTCAGGTAGAATATCCCCAGCTTCAATCCCGAGTACCAAAAAGAAAAAGAAAAAACAGTCAACGAAGTTTTGTAACATCCTAAAATTACCTTACTCTCTACTTTTATAACTGCAATGTAAACTATGGATGACTAGAATTTGAATGGGAACTTGTGCACAGTCTTTATGTCAGCATCAGGGAAAGACCTGTAACCTGTTTCATGGAATTCTTTCAAGAGGGGGTTTGTGAGTCTTACCAGCTGGGGGAGTCTTGCTGGTATTGGTTCACTCCCAGAGTACTCCCCTTGGGCATGATATAGATATACTGGATATTATGAAGCTTGGACTTTAAAAAAATTATTATCATTTTGTAATTTTGTTCACATTTCAACTGATAGAAGACACAATAGATACCAAAATTTTCTAAGAAGAAAAAAAATCCTGCCCATTCTTCTGAAATTTAAGTAGGCAGCCCTTGGAAGATCACTGGTAAAAGTCTGTATTTTCTCAGGTTTAACTAAATAATTTATGCATACTTTCACTTTGGCATGATGAAGCAATTTTAGCCTTTAAAACCCACAACTACTCAGGAGGGAAAAGGTCTGGTTCCTGCAACTTAAATAATTTAAACATCCAGGTGGAAATGCTTTCAGCAGTTTTCCTTTCTGAAACAAAGGAAGAAGACTTCAGAATTTTGAGATACCAAGAAAAAAAGAATTGATAAAAGACATAACCTTGGCTGTAGTTAATTTAGAATGGAAATCCTACAATATTTTTTGAATGATGGGAACCAGAGTGAGGCATGAGTTGAACTGTCTGCTTGCCTGATGTTTATAATAAATGGACACATAGAATATAACATGTGAGCAGAGCCCTAAGCCAAGTGTATATGTATATAAATATAAATATACAAATAGAAATGCATATACAGGCGAATATGACCCTATAACCCAACTCAGCCCAGGCCTTCAGCATTAGTTGGCTATCAGAGACCTTATAGGCAGCTGTGTGAAGATCGCGCTTTGATCCCTTGCTTCTTGGGTTATCTGAATGTGTGTCTCCTTTGATATAAAACAAGAAATTAAGATGAAGCAAAACATCATCTTTTTGGACACAGAACTACAAAGATGGACACATGGAACAAGTAAATACTGGAGGAGATTATGAAACATAGGTGGCCAGTGTAATGGGCCTCTTAGATGGACATTAGATTTCAGGACTGCTGTGGGGAAATTTGCCTTCTCACTTGCAGGTCTGTAATGACACACTTGTCAAAGAGTGTGGGACTTGGAACACAGACCCTGCAGGTTTAGAGCATAGTTTCTAACCAGAAAGTTTTATGGGTTAAAATTTTTTTTTCTACTGTCTTAAAAACATACTCAAAATGTATAGGTCACTGGATTGTCGTTTCTTTGTGGAAGAGAAAAGCACCCAAGGACTTGTAGATAAAGCACTGTTTGTTAACAAATCTTTATCATATGTAGATTTGATTGCTCACGTAAGCATGAATATCAACTAAGGTACAAAATAAAGTAACTGAGCCAAACAGAGTTGATTCTTTTAGAGTTGAGCATGATAAATATTACACAGGAAGGGGTAAAAAGAAATCTTGCTATGTAGGTATTCTTTTAAATGAGGCAAGGCTTCATTCTCTTATAGAGGAAAAAAGGTCTTCAATATCTATGGATTTTAATACTCCCAAACATTAGGCCTTGTGCGTCATGGGCGTGCAACATACTGGGCCCTGTAAAGAGAGGTACTGAAGAAAATATGAAGAAAGGTTACCCTCTGAGCCGACAAGAAAGGCTAACCTGGCAAGGGCTGTGTAAAGAGGGTTGCTGCAACCTGAACATCACACCCAGCGCAAGGTCGCTGTGTTGTGATGATTTCATTCTGAATGTGATGCTGGCTGTGTTTTTGTTGTGGTGCTACGGGTGAGGGCCACGCAAGTGACGCAAGCTAGAGGCATGGAATGGGGAACAGTGATATTAAACCATGGTCACATCGGTGCTGTTAAGGGATTTAAGAAATATTCTCGATATCTGTATAAAGTTTGAACATTGACAGCTAAGGTATGGTATGTGAAAGGAGGGCTAGAAAGAATGAAGTGGAGTGGGTGGTTGTTCTTTCATTTTCTTTTCCTTTTTTTTGGTCATCCATTGACTTTAATTAAGCCCAGCCAGCCTCATAAGCATGGGAAACTTGGAGAACTTTTTTGTTTAAAGTGACCTTGTTCCCAGGGTTTGCCCTACAACTTGTCTCAGCTCTGTAGCAAGGATGAATATTCACATTCCTGCTCTGAATCTCAGAACAGGGCACCTGGCGTAAAAAGAAAATTCTAATCTCATCTGAAGTATAACACTTAGAGCGCTCTGTTTTAAGGAAAAAGAGACCTTTCTTTTAAGGAAAAGGAACCTTTCTGTAATCCTACTGGTTCTACTTCTTAACTGTATTATTTTAAGTCAATTAATTCAAATTTAAAAATAATGAAATTACTAGCAGAGACTCTAAACTTCTTTTAGTATATTAAATTGGGCAGATTGCTTCTCTCCTTCTAATTATGAATGTTGCAGTTACAAAAGAAACTGTCATTTTGATAGAGCAAAAGACAATCTGTCTGCCAAAAATGTCCAACCATAATTCTAAAAAAAAGTCATCGGCATCAAGAACATGCTACTTTGTTTGATGTACTGTCTTATTGGAAACCTAATTTGCTTTCAGCCTCTGAGACAACACATAACATAAGTTTGTGTGACTAATTTTTCTTGGAAATATGAGTAATTAGAATTAGGGGCCATTTTCATAGCAGGAGTGGACAGGTTTTTAAAAAATTCAAAGTAAGTGCTATAGTTATTTTCTTTGCTTTTTTATGGCACTCCTAAAATCAAGTAGAAGGGGGATGCTGAGCTTTGTGCTGGATAATATGAGTCCCCATGTAAATTGTGAGCGATTGCAAAGTACAGAAAGGTTTATTACCTAAGGTGAGCCCTCCCAGAGCTCCTGGAGTATAAAAGCATTAAGCGTATGTTCTAACAAAGTCATAAAAATCAATAAACAGGAACCCCCCACCTGTGCAATGGCCCCAGTGTTAAGTTTTATACATGTAGTAATAGTGCATATCAATTTTCACCACCCTTCCTACGCTAGCTATTACAGGGCCTACCACCACCGGAGGGATGGCGAGAGCCGCACCATTCATCCATCCCACAGAGTTGTCCAAATGCCAGGCCCATTGCATCATGGTCAGTTTTATTCTATCTGCAACTGGACAAGGCTGCAGCCCTGGCTTCTATACACCCACTCAGTACCACAACAATTGCAAACTGTGTGCCTCTGTTTAAAGAGTTTACAAGTCCTTCTGAAAGAAAAACAGAACTGTTGCATATTAATGCCCCTGGACCCCGGGTGATCACACAATGGGAAGGGGAAACCACGTCGCTTCCATCGATTCGTGACCTTGTCCAACGGTTGCAGTCGGTGGCTTATCCACCAAGGTTTAAAAATAATAATACGCTTTCCAGAAGCATCTGGATGACCAGGTTGCTACAGCAACTGGTGATAATCTATGTGCTCCCTAAAAGCCAAAAGATTCAGAAAGCCCAGGTCACCATCTTACTACACAGATGGTAACATATGCAAAAACTCAGGCCCTAAATATGCAGTATTTTCACCAGGTTACAGAAATAACCACTAACATCACACTTATTTCATAATTAAAGGAAATCCTTCCACCCCACCTCCCCATTTTTACCAATAAGGCAGAAAATATCACTGAATGTGTAACCTTTGTACCATATCCACTCTTGCCCTTCAAGGGGTGAGGGGTGGGGACAGGCTTATTAAATCCCAGCCACTTGTTGGTAAAGAGGTCCAATAACTTTGGAGGAAATACTTCACTGGGGGCACTCTGAAAAAAAAAGCATAAAGGAAGAAAAGCCTCATTTTAATTATAATCCAAAGATAACTGCTCTGTGGTAATGAGGAACATTTGAGAAGAGAGCCTTCATTCAGACACAGGACTTGGGTGGATTTCTTTTTTTTCTTTTAATGCTTCTATTGGTTATAGTTTTAATAGGCCTGAAAGACAAAAGAAGGCCCTTGGTGATGACTCCTCTTCTCTCCTCCCCAGCAAAAAACAAAACAAAACAAAAAAACCCGGGAGTTTTATCTGTCTGAGGTTGCCTTTGATAGCGCTCACAGCACGGAAGTGCCACTCACGGGTACTTAAAGCTGCATCATTTAGGAGCATAAAAATAGAATAAAGTTGCACAGCAAATGAGAAATTATGATATAACTCAAGTGCTATGGCATGAAACAAGCAAAACGAGCCATCTCTACATTTTTCAGACCCCCCAAAATAAAATAAAATAAAAAAGAAGGAAAATAGAAAATTAAAATCTAGCATGATTCCCATGAAGGTGTGCTTAAGTCTTACTAACTTCGATGGCATCTATGAGAATAGTTGCTATGGATAGTATGAGAAAATTAGATATTTCTAGCAATGAAAGAAAGTGAAGCACTGCAGTTGTGAACAGCTGGCATACAATAGATAATTTAAGGGAAAGTGACCCTCATGTATAATTTTTAACTGAAGAACTGTCAGGCCCCATTAGTTCCAATAGGGCCTGCCAGGACCAAGATGGGTTTGTAGGAGTATTGTATTAGCATAGTTTCTGAAAGACCAGCATGAAAACATAATATGGGGATTCAGTGAATTTAGTGTTTTTAAAAATTGTGCACATTATTTGTTATACTGACATCAATGCTTGTTGCCTATGTATTCAGAATGAAAAGCCCGATGGGGTAGCAACCGCCATGGTAAACAATTTGTGAAAAAGCCCTTCTGAGCAGTTGTAACTGTGTTCAGAAGTAACTCCCAAAAGTTAAAAGGGAAAAGCCAATGGTGGCTATCATACTGATTATTCACTGTGGCACTAAATGTATCTGACTCAGAGGCCTTGGAAGGAAATAGGGCGAGAAGCAGAACAACTACATAAACCCATTCAACTAGAGTTCTTGTGAGGAAGCATGGAAATTCTAAGCAGTCTGTGAAGGATGTAATGAGATCTAATTGGGGAGTATAACGTATGTTTCAAAAGTAATAGCCAAAGTAAATCATAGGGAAGAAAGGAGGTCACCTCTTCCCCTTCAAGTTAGCTTTCCCGGAACCAGGGTTATCTCACCTAAACACACGGTAGAATGACAATGATGGACAAGTGACGTGCCACGGTTTCAAGTAGCACCGTCTTTATTGAAAACATGGATTCATAGCAGAGTGAAGGAAAGAGTGAATACTTAGAAAGAACCTTGTGGAGAAAGGGGTAATGGAGCTGATGTCTATACAAAATGCTCACTTAGCCAAGTGCCCGTAGCTCCGTAAATGGTGGCTGTGTGTAGCAACCTGTGGAACACACTGTCCTTCATTGTATTGTGATACTCTGCAGTTTAAAATCATGTTTGCCTTACCTCTTTGTCCTTGGGGAGAACTGCTTGATACTGTCATGTTGGTATTCTTTGGTGTCAATGTTTCAAGGAAATTTCAGGCATTTATATCCCAGATTAATGGGGTTCTTGGCATCCTCTCTCCCTTTTAATGTTGCACTGATGTGGAATTAATCTCTCTATTTAGGTGGTTTGTCTTTGCTACAAATATTAAATAATCGAGTCAACATCTTTATATATTTAAGTCTACCATTTTGTTATTTTAGAGAGGCAACTTTTCAACTATAATTATAGCCACTTAAATCAAAGTCTACTAATTAGATAACATAGCTGGGCTTTACAGGTATTATAGAATATTCTTTACTGGACACTATATTACTAGCAATCATTAGCTCAGCTATAAAAGGATTTAAATACTAATGTATTTTTAATTTGTTTTATAGCCTAAATAAGCAATCAATGTACATTAATAAGCACAATTGTTTTTTGGCATCTTTCCATTCATTTGGTGCACCTTGACAGCTCCAGCAAACACGTCAGCAGAACTCAAGAACCATAATACGCAAGCAGGACTCATTGGTGACATCTCCTCAGATATATCTGTGTATTAAAATATTGTGATATCGCGAGATGAAAGCCTCTAGTTTCCATAATGTTTCCCTTATAAATGCTCTGGACAAGGACTTCAACAGATATTTCTAACTCAAGGCACCACCTTCAAGAGGCCTAGAACAAGCCTTAATGAGGTGATAAGCATGTTTACCTTTGATTAGGTGAGCTGCTCAATAAGATAACACAGAGAAGCACTTTCCAAGAGCAAATATGTACAGACACTGCTGGCCATTACCCTTCTGTGGGGATTCTGGAGGCGAGTGTGGGAGCTACAGGAACGCCCCCCTTGTCCAGCTCGACCGCCCATTGGCTAATATAGCTTGGCCAGTGGAAAGAGCCATGTGTGGAAGAAATGTTAACATTGTCCGTGGACTCCAACGGCTCTTAGGAAACCTGTTTTTCCAAGAAAGCTCCACTCTCGCTCTGTCCACCTTAGTTTCTCAGTGGACTGTGAAGCTGAGGTTGTATTTTCCTTATAATCTGTGCTCCCCAAGGCTGGCACTGTGCTTGGCCCATGGCTGACAGAAATGGATCTGTCTTGAATGCTGCGTTTGCATTTTTGTTGTTGTTTTTTGTTTTGTTTTGGGTTTTTTGGGGGGAGGTATTTAATCCAGGGGCATTCTATCTCCGAGCTACACCCCCAATCCTTTTTATTGTTTGTTTTGAAATAGAATCTCACTGAGTAGCTGAGAGTCTCACTAAATTGCTGAGGCTGGTCTTGAACCTATGATCTTCCTTTCTCAGCCTCCCAAGTACTAGATTACAGACATGTACCACCATACCTGGCTGTTGTTTTTAGGAAGACATTAGAGCAACAATGTTCTGGAATTTTAGAGATTTTCCATATGTGGTAGGGGCCTTGTAACCAGTCTTGTGTATATACACTTTGGTATCTGCCTTTTGCCAAATAGGGCAATAAGCACCCACCAAGAACACTGTGCAATAGCATGCTCTTCACTCTTGTTTCAGCTGACCTGCCTGCACGGTGACTTTGGCATATTTTCTTTTTTTTTTTTTTGTGGTACTGGGGATTGAACGTAGGGGCGTTCTACCTCCGCGCTACATCCCCGGCCCTATTTTTTATACTTTATTTTGAAACCGGGTCTCATGAAGTTGCGGAGGACCTCACTAGGTAGAGAGAGAGAGAGAGACAGGGAGAGAGAGCGAGAGAGCTGAGGCTGGCCGCGAACCCGGATCCTCCAGTCTCCGCTTCCCAAAGTACTGGGATTACAAGCGTGCGCCACCACGCCTGGCTGGCATATTTTCTGAAAAGGTATGATCGCTGATCTTCATGTAAGGAGACTGTCATCATTCGGTCCTTGACAACTTCCATAAACAGTTACTCTGAGCCCAACAAGCAATTGTGTAACTGTTCAAATTGGAAGAAAAATAAGGCTGAAATGGTTCTTGTTACACAACTCACATGTGTTCTAAAATAAAGGAAATATGAATAAAAGGTAACTTATTCAGTGTCACTCCTACATATTTATAGTTTAAAAATTAGTCAAAGTCTATGTCCTGAGGTTGCACCTACAGGAAGCCAGATGTGCCTTCTGCATGTGACCTAAGACAGGCCTAGAGCAACAACTAGATAATTTCTCGCTCATCCTCTACACCGTCGATTGCGGCGGCTTTCTGAGGTGAGAGAAACTGACAGCACTAACTCTCCAGGGCAGAACTTTCCAGTCAAGTGGATCAACGGACTGAAAATCTCTTATGAATAGTCATTAGGCCTTCATTACAAACCCCTCAAAACCCAGTTCTCTTTTTGCAACCAAATGCCTTTTGTCATCTTCACAAGGTGCATCATTTAATTACCAATTGATTTCTTTATATATGACAACATGTCAGATAGCAAAATACAGTGCATCTCCCTGAGGGGGAGAAGTCTGTTAACTATCAGTGTGCCAGGTTACTGAGTTATCTGAAAAGCAGGCACCCTGCCTACTCTTTCTTCATTCTAACTACTTTTCCTAACATCAGAGTTTCCTTCGTTTTGTTGAGGAAAGCCAATAAAAGAAAAAGCAAAGAGCTAATGAGAATCAGGATGGAGTCCTCCCATGCCCTGAAACACTGTCGAATTAGTGAGAATGCATTTTAAGCTTTCTTTATATGAAAAACGAATCCTCCACAACATATAGAGAATAGAGAATGAGTCCCAAAATATGACTGTGTAGAGAACTACTACCGTCCATCTTTCTGTATAGAAAAAAAGTCAAACAATTGTTCTCATTATCCCAAGCATTTACTCAGCTTCTGACTTAGCTAATGCACTGAATCTTCTGCTGCGCAACTGCAGCCTGATAATCAAGTCAGTACTGTATTAATAAGCTGAATAATAAGGGAATTTCAAAAATGTACAGGACTATTATACCGTAACAATAAAACCTCAAACAGAGTAAACCGGAGCAGAGCTGAAGGTAGGCGTCAGAAAATAATGAAACTAGTGTTGCAGCAAGGCACTCCATTGTGTGGTAGTGTAAATGCCTGCTTCTTTCACACACAGAAGCCACATTACATGAGTCCGAAATGTTCTCAGAGCGTCACTGTGACTGGTTGTGCTAGAACCTGGCACCGACGGGCACTGAAAGCTGACATTATACTGTAGGATGTGCTGCAGGTGTGCAGGCCTGGGAACGTGCTCTAATTACATATTTTCCTGCCGTGCAACAATTAAGGTCGCCAAAATAATTGCCAGTTTCTTAATCCCTCTCTAACAAGACTGACATAAGGAATGGTTTATTTTTCTCTGGTTGTTTTGAAAGTGTTCCTCAAGATTTTGGTTTTCTATGGAACTGCATAAAACTAATTCTTATGTTCAGATATGTGATTATACCCATTGTTTAAAAAAAAAAAGGTCTGTCTTTGAATTGTGGTAAAACTAAAATAATAAAAAATGTGAATTGTATAACCTGGTAGGTGGTTTAAATATTTTTCTTTTAAAGGAGGTAAAATTTGCTTTTATAATCCCATGTTTCTACTTTCTGAACTGCTCAAATCATGTGGAATGTTAAAATGTGCTGGGGGTGGGGAGTAGGCTACAGGAAAAAATGGACAAAATAAGTGTCTTCACTTACAGTGGCGATGTTTAACTTTTTTGGAGGGGTGGGGCGTACAGCCTTTTAAGAATCCAGTTAAAAGTGTGGACCCACTGCCCGGGAAAATGCATAAATGTACAGAACATTACAGGCAATTTATGGTGCTTCACAAATTCCTCAAAAAAATCCATTAACGAATTTCAAGGAAAGAACCTTGTTTGACTAATACATCCTGCAATTATTCATACACCTCCCTCCATTCATCCATCCCTGCATCTCTCCACCATCTGACCACCATATGAAAGATGTAGTATCTACCACAGGCATCAGGAACCAAGTTTGCGGGATTTATATTCTTAACTAAAACCCATTTCTTTCATTATCATTAGTTGTCAATTTCCCATTTTAGATGGGCTAATTGGGCAGAGCTGGATCATTTAGAGAATTTTGAGCCAGCTTACTCACTCTTGCCCCCTTTCCTACAAATCAGAAGATAGCAGTGCGTGCTGATTGAGTACTTAGCAGACAAACTGAAGTTATGTCAAGCGCATTACGATTTAACACAGGCTGAATGGTAGAGGCAGCAGATGTAACTAATGGGGTTAGGGAGGGAAGAAGCCCAAGCTGGTAAGAGAGGGGATGGGAGGGAAACAAAAGTGATTGTATCGGTAATAGAGACTTCAAAGGGGAATAGTTTGGAAGATTTGGTGGTGTGTGTGGGGGGGTGATCTAGCAAATGGAAAAAGAGGCACATCTGCCTATAGAGTAGCTGATAGAAGAGAGAGGAAAGGCCTGCCAGGGAGAAAGCAAGGGAGGGAATCAAAGGCAAGGAAACGCAGAGCTGCAGAAGAAAGGAAGCTTCATTCTATTTATGGAGGTAACGACACAAAGCCTCACACAATTGGACTGTCCCAAGCTGTCCTATGTGGAGCGTCCCGACCAGAAGACTTCTTGCTAAGTTGGAGATGAACTTTAATACTCCGATAACATAATTTCATCTTGATATTTGAAAAATCTTTCACTTTCAAGACCAGTGGGTGGTTTAAATATTAACTGTTCTCCTTTCCGTGTGTGCGTGTGTGTGTGTGTGTGTTTTCCTCATGGGTCAGATATTTAAGAACAGAGTTTGGTCAAAAATGAACTTAGCAGACAACTAAGATGTGAGTTCTATTGGTAAAAGTGAGGAACAGAACAGCCATGCCACTTCTCTTCTTTCAGAAAATGAGTGAAATGTGTTGATTTTTAAGTGAGGAGGTGAACACTCAAATTCCAAAGGTGGAATGTGTGTGAGTGAGTGTGTGTGTGTGTGTGTGTGTGTGTGTGTGTGTTACTGACAGTAAGATGGAGTGAGGAGAGGGGGACAAGGATTAATTCCTTAAAGTAGCTTTGAAGACAGCAGGGTCAGAACTGAACTCTGCCACTAAAAATCATACCACATTCTGGGGAGACTGTTTCCACCACCAGTGGACCAGTTCTGTTTTGACCCACATGGTGAAACCTATTCAATTTTTTTTTAAGATCAGCTCAAGCATGTCCTTTCTGATAGTTTTACTAACTTGTTCAAGAGAGGGGCTCTTAGTCCTTCATTGTACATACATTGAACGAAAGACTTACCTTGATCATCACTTAATTCATTCTATCAGTCACTCAACAAACATTTCTTGACTACTTAACAATGTGTCAGGCTCTGAGCCTTGCCAAGCGGTTCTTTCTGACACCATGAGGCTTTGTGGGGACTCACCTTTGAACCTTTGGTGCTACTGCAGTACCTGTCACATGGCAAGTAGCTAATGATTTATAGTGAAAAGTGTCAAGTAATTATAAGCCTTAAAAAATGGTTTTCCCATACAACAGTATACTCATTAGCAAAATTAGATTCTAAAATGCTGCAGTTCAGTTCCTGGTTTGATCACAATCGTAATATAGGTATCTTTCTTCACATGGCACTAATACATAGAGCTAAGTAGATGTACCCAGATTCATTTCTGACTGATATAAATAGCATCAGTACTGTGCATTCACAAACACTTGTGAGACTACAGTCTACTGATCTCCTGAGTGCCTGCAGACTCCCTATTAGACACTGTTCATATGACTCTACACCTACCCAGAACAGCCTTTTTTTTTTCCTAACCCAATTTCCTTGACCTGTGTTTTCCTTCCAACCAGACTTCAGAGACAAAGGCAGAACAGTAAATCATTTTCCTAGAAAAACACCGTCAGGTTATTTCAGTCTTTGGGGCTGTTATTTATACGCCTTACCTGAAAAGTTATTTTGAGATAGTGAGGCTCACTAAATTATGTTTTCCTCATTATCATTATTACTTCAAAATGATCATTAATTTGCTCTTTGGCTTTCTAAGTGGGAAAACATCAAAGAAAGGAGAGTTTCCCCTCATTTAACTTTTCTTGAAAGGTAACTGATTTACAAACAAATTACTTGTGCCTTGTAAGGAAGAGCCAAACGTGTCTGCTCATTTGATACATTTTCAAGGGCTACAGTGTGGAAATGAAGCTCTAAGAAGCTCCTGTGTGATCCACAAACAACTTCACGCTGTATTACACGTGCATCAGATACAGAGACAAGAAACTCTGAGCTGCAAGCAACCTGCGATGCAGAATGCCTGCTTGGCAGAGCCTCAAACAGCTTATTTAAATTGCAAAGTTTGCAGTCACTACTTACAGGTGATTTTGAAAGTTCATTATAGAAACGAAACAGCTTACTCTCCATACTTTGTTTCTTAAATCATACATACATCATCTTTGAAAGATGCTATTTAATCTCTTGCTCTCACAAGCTCATCAACTTGGTTAAGAAATTGCCTTAGAGAATAAAAATGTACTTAAAACATGCATGAGGCTTAAACAAATATTCCAACTGGAGGGCAAATAATGTGAGAGACCTGGGCAGGAATTTCCAGGATGAAGTTTGCCTTGAATAGAGATCACATGAAAAGTATTTTGAAGTCATAACTTTATAGTGTAAGATGATCAAAGCCAAGTATTAATAATACTTTTTTATCAGCTCACCTTCTAAACAATATTTCAGTAGATTTCCTTTCACACAGTGATATTTGTAATAAATGTTCTGCCTTTGTTTTAAAGTCAGTCTGTAGAAAGATGACATCAGCTTAGCAAACAATAAAGTGCCTGTAATATTGTCTCCAGAGGGCTGTTACATTTACTTTGTAGCAGTAAAATTCAATTTTCAAAAAACACTACATGAATGATGTTAGGTTATTAACCCTATCACCACCGTAAAACATCATTATTGTGCGCAGAATGTAGGTCACAATCTAGAAGCCATAAGTTGCTTTTTTTTTGTCAAATAATCCACTTAAGCTTCTTTTCTCTCCTATAGTCCAGGCTACGTCCTTTCTTTTGGGGAAAAAATATTCTACATTTCCTTGGCAGACAGAAACAAGAACCCTACACTTTTCATTCTGGATCTCCTTTCTTTCATCGCCACTCAGTTATAACTCTTGGTATTGAGGTCATTCTTTTCATTTACTTATTACCAAAGCCTGTGGTTCTTGGATTAAAAAAATCAGTGTATTTTGTCATATTTTCTTTCAAATGGGAGAGTCATACATCTCACATGTTTCAGTTCTAGCACAAAAAGAAAAATAAAAAGATGTGTCCCGTTCCAAAGCCTGAATCACTCTCACATTTGAAGACCTTGAACACAAGCAAACATTTCATTTCTGGACCTTAAAATGCCTGACTGACTGCATGTGTAACAGCAGCTGTTACCTGATAAACGTGATTATTAAAATCCTTCCTGTTTAGAAAGAAGAATGTTCAGCGACAGCACATCAGCAGGCAAAGGGTTAACTAGTTAAACTTCTACAAACCCCCACGGTAACTTTCCAAAAGCTGACAATAAGTAAAAGAAGTGCTGGTTATCCATTTTTTAAAGGGATGGGATTGGTTTTAGAAGAAAGGGAAAGAGGATCAAACACCTCAATACAACAAAAGGTTGTGTCAGAGGGCCCTCAATCACAAACCGCCTTCCACCACAGATATTCTAACCTTCCAGAGCAGTTACCCAGGCAGCACAGCTAAAAAGTTCCACGACATGAAAAGAACAAAAACCAAAGGGACAGAGGTAGTTATTGTCATGCACACCCCTCTCTCTCTCCTTCTCTCTCTCTCTCTCTCTCTCTTTTCCTCTCTCTCTTTGGCCTGGGCTTTTTCCTCCCCCATGAAACTTTTGCATAAGCTGTTAGGGAAAAGTAATGGTGTGGCTTTCTGAAAAGAAATCCCCTATTTGTAAGCCACCTCCTAGGTGGTGAGGTAGGCCCAGTGGATTTTCTGTAAGAGACACCTGATGAATGGAGAGATCATCTACATGAATACTTCAAAAGAGTCATCTGAAATTAATAAGTATAATTAGAGCCCTGTAAATATGGTCAACCTTCCCTTGAAAACACTTGTTTTTTTTTTTTAATTGATGTTTTCTTCTCAGACATATTCTGTCTTCGGTGCACAGTGGATGTAAGTTATTTGCATTTTCTGTGTTGGGTCTTAGAGGTATCTTAACAGCATGTACGAATTTTCTACTAAAATGTAAATTATTAACAAGTCAGACTTTTCATTTGTTTTATCTCCTGATGTGAGATCTAAATAAGTATGTAGAACGCTTAAAATTCTTACCATTTCTCTGCTTTCTGAGAAATAAATCTCATGCATACTGCACAATATATTTTCTTACGCATAACATGCTTCCATGTAATGAGAAAAAAAACTAATTTGAGGAGGAATACTGTGTGCTTCCTGGAGACTTAAGGAAAAGAGTATTAACCCAAGGGAGCACTTGGTCATGTTTTCATCATCATGATTGTCACGCTTATCGTTCCTCAGAATCATCCTCAAAAAGCATTTACATCCTCACCAATACCTGGTTTATACCAGGTATGTTCAATTAATTTTTTCCTTGATTTTTAAGACATAAACCACAATTAGAACCAGATTAAAGAAACCGTTTTGTTCTCATTGAAATCAATGCAAGGACAATAGGGCACCCAGTGTGATGGTGATTGAAGGGGGTGGCCGGGCAATTGTCCCTTGAGATGTGGAGATGATGATGGTAAACATTTTAATGGTGCCAGCAATGTTCGAAACAAATCGCCTCATTTATTCTTCACTGTAATCCATGTTACAGATGAGGAAACCGAAGTGCAGAGATGTTAGGCAACTGCCCAATGTCATTGGTAGCAAGTGGTGAAGCTGGACATTTTTTTTTTTTTTTTGGCGGTACCGGGGATTGAACGCGGGGGCGTTCTACCTCCGCGCTACGCCTCCGGCCCTATTTTTTTATACTTTATTTTGAAACCGGGTCTCACAAAGTTGCGGAGGGCCTCACTAAGTAGAGAGGGAGAGAGAGAGAGAAAGACAGAGAAAGACAGAGAGAGAGAGAGAGAGCGTGCGCGAGCTGAGGCTGGCCGCGAACCTGGATCCTCCGGTCTCCGCCTTCCAAAGTACTGGGATTACAAGCGTGCACCACCACGCCCGGCTGAAGCTGGACATTTTGAACTTGGACATGCTCACAGTGAGGACACTTTGTCACATCAGAAAGGAGAGAAGGAAAGGAAGGGATTAAAGAAGGGACATTTCAGGATCTGAATCAGGAACATGCACAGTATCATAGAAGGGTTCCTGAAGCATACGAGAATGACTGAATAAAGAAAAACTAGATGGGCTTACTTCTGAAAAGAAAAAGAAAGAAAGAAAGAAAGAAAGAAAGAAAGAAAGAAAGAAAGAGAAGGAAGGAAGGAAGGAAGGAAGGAAGGAAGGAAGATAGGAAGGAAGATAGATCTGAACAGTTGGGAGGTAGTTGGGTGAAAAGGTGAGAAGTATAAGTGAACATTAGAAACCAGTCCAGAGAGCCATCAATGTAGTGTCAGTGGAGCCCAGAGTCAATGAGTAGACCTGTCAAGGACATAGACTGGAAAAAAAAGCTCATCTATGTTATTAAAGCAAACTGGAGTTTGAAATGTGCATGTGGAGGGAGAGAGGGAAGAAGGCTGCAAAGTCCGAGTGGCCCAAGGCCAAAGCCCAGGCTAAGACCACAATGATGAGAATGAAAAGGAAGGGGTGGATTCAGGAAATGTTAGCACAGAAAAAGTGGCAACGGTTGGTGACCGACTGGATGTGGGGAGTGAGAAAGACAGCAGTGAGACAAAAATAACTATGGGGTTCCTGGTTGGGAGGTCCACGATAGGGTGGTATTTCCCACTGCAATGGAAAACTGGGCAGATAGAGAAAATGAGCAGTTTTATGCCCTGTTATTTAATTTGCCAAAGTCAATGTCAGTAAGTTCCGAGGTCTCTTGTGGGAGGAGTGGGATGTGGTTGTGACTCTCAGCTGTTTTAACTGCTGAATATCTTGACTCCTAATAGAGGTCAGTAGCTTGGTGTGGAACTATCAAGGGAGAGGCTGTCAGGTGTGTAGGAGTCGGCTGGTGGCAGCATGGCTGCTGGGTTGCTGGAGAACAGGATGTGCATCTGAGGAATGGCAGGGGAATCATCTAGAATAGAGGCATGGAGTTGTCACAGAGGCGTGGCGAGATTCAACCTTAGTTCTTCAAGCATGGAGCAGAATGAAGTGGATAAGCAAATGCTTCAGGTTAAGGCATGGTTACTGCCTCCTACCCTGGCTTTATCTGTTCCAGGGTTAGCAGCACATAGATTCATAGCTTCAATTTACAGCATAGATTAGAATGTAGGGGGTGGGGATGTAGCTCAGTGATAGAGCACTTGCCTAGCATGTGCAAGGTCCTGGGTTCAATCCCTAGCACTGCAAAAAAAAATTTTTAAAATGGAATGTATGTATACAAAATAATGTAGCATCATTCTTTCACTTTCTAGGGCCAAGTATTCCTCAAATATTCACCCACTTTTCCCAAGTACTGCTTTTAGGAGAGCAGAGTTTATCCATAAAATATCCATTCAAGAATTCTATCCAATGGCCCATCCTGGATTCACCAATGTTTAAAAATATGCAGCCTCATTAAGAGGCCTTGCCTGGGCAGTGGGAGCAATGCTCTCCTGAGGCGGAGCCCAGGGGAAGGAGGGGATTATTTCAGCTGGGAGAGGATCAGGGCCCTGGGATGAGACTGATTGATTCAGACCAGATGAGTGGCCACACAGAGGTGCGACGAAAATAGAAACACATTGCAGACATTCCGGGCACTGTCCTCCTCCCCTGGCTAGGAGGTGAGTCGCCAGGGCTGCTGCTCCTTTATCTACCTCCTAATGTGCTCTCCAATCAAAGAATGTTAATGATGCCGACTCTTCTCCTTCCTGTGTTCGCAGCACAGCCACATGGCATAGGACTTAAGGTTCCATTTCAAAAGTACAATGAGGCAGAGCGTGGTGGCCCACGCCTGTAATTCCAGCTACTCGGGAGGCTGAAGCAGGAGCAAGGCAGTGTGAGGTGAGCCTCTACAGCTTAGGGAGACCCTGTCTCAAAATAAAACCTAAAAGGGTTGGGGTGTGGCTCAGCACTAGAGCACTTGCCTAGCATGTGGGAAGCCCTGAGTTCAATCCTCAGTACTGGGGGGGAAAAAGACCATTGTTCAGGGTGCTCTGTAAGTATCCAAAGCAAAGCATTTAGTTTACTGCCTAAACATATTGTTATCATCTTAATTTCCTCTTCACATGAAGATGACTAAAGTGCCAGAAACTGGTCTCTGCTGCTTCCTTACTAGAAGACAAAAGGTACATTTTTAAGTGATTCCAAGCTGGGCGTGGTGGCACGTGCCTGTAATCCCAGTACTTGGAGGCTGAGACAGGAGGATAGCAGGTTCGAGGCCAGCCTCAGAACTTAGCCAATCTTAGCAACTTAGCGAGAACCTGTTTCAAAAATTAAATAAATAAGATAAATAAATAAAAGGGCTGGGGTGTAGCTCGGTGATAGAATGTCCCTGGGTTCAATCACCAGTACCAATAAATAAACAAATAATCCCAGTACTGTAACCACTGATTAGAAATTAATTAATACAGTTAAAACTTACTTTACTATATAACAACTGAGGATCCTAACTTGGTTATAGGCATTTAACCCTAAGTTTCCTGAACCTGAGGACATTTATTAGAAAGAGGCAGGACCTTATATGAGATGATGATAGCTAGCCATTTCTTTGGGGTCATTATCATTTGATGACTAAGATTTCTCTTACACTATTTTGGTTCTCACTTTAGCAATTTAGTAAATTCTAAATTTATAACCTAAGGTAGTTTTTATCTTGATAACATTGGGAAAAAGAAATGCAGTATTCTTATCACAAGAAGTGCTTTCTTACTTGAAGGGAAACTCGACAAGCATGGGAAATTTTCTATCATTCAAAACTGAAGTGTAGAAATTATGTGCAAGCAATTCTGAATATTTATCAAAATTAAAGGAAACTCCAAACACCCTTTTGTAAAATTATACAACACCTAGAGAAATGGCTAGCATTTAATAATAACCCAGTGGCATTTCAAGTATGGGAGCGGCTTTGTCAGAAGAGGAATAAGGTTTTCTCACTCACTACCTCAAATGTCCTGCCCTCTCTTGTCGCAGCATGAAGTTTTAGTTTATGTGTTCTCACAGAGGCCTGAAACTATTACCTACTTGTTATAAACCTTCTCTGATTTCACGGCTGTGGCTGATCTGTAGGTTCTGATGGGCACCCTGGCTGTCTCTCACACTCACTGTGAAGTTCACATGGAACTACCACCTGAAAGTCAGGGAACAGGACTGTTTTCCCTTGGATCTCCATTTGCAACTAAAAAAGTAATTCCTCAGATATAATTCTGAACCAATTACTCATCAAGGGAATTAATTAATCAAGGTTAAAAAGTCATGCGCATATAGGTTATTTTTCTTTCCACAATATTGTTGGCCATTGCTGTCCTGGCACCCATCTAGAATTAAGATTCTACAGCAGACTTTTCTCATAAAAGTATTTATTCATTTTTTGTGTGTCATAATTCCTAGAAGTGATATGCTACTGATAGGTCTTGAATTTACCCTGCCAGTAGACTGCCTTTTAAAAAAATTATTCCTGTACAGGTAGAGATTAGCATATGAAAAATTATTTTAATTTGTCCACTCTTAGACCTACCTATCTGTCAAACCCATACATGTGACAGCAGTTGGGTTCAACTTATCTCTACCACCTCAATGGCAGATTTTAAATAGACCATGGCTGTTAGCTTATTTATAAGCTGAGTTCATTTAATTCTCTATTTCAAAACAAACCCAATAAAATATAAAGACACTAAACTTGTTCAGTCTGTGAATATCAGAAACAAAAATAAGCCAGACATGGTGGCACATGCCTGCAATCCCAGTACTTGGGAGGCTGAGACAGGAGGGTTGCAGTTTGAGGCCAGCATGTGGTAACTTAGTGGGACCCTGTTTCGAAATAAAAAATAAAAGGGGCTGGGGGTGTAGCTCGAAGGTAGAATGCCCCTGGGTTCAATCTCCAGTGCCAGAAAGAAAGGAAGAACAAAGAAAGAAAGGAAGGAAGGAAAAGAAAAGAAAAGATGGTATGCCCAAGCATCTGTAAAAATTGCTTCCTTTTGACATAATAAAATAAAACAGCCAGTGTAAACCATATATTGACATCTACCTCATAGGATCCCTGTGGTTCTTTCAATGTGGAACATAGTTTGATTTTTTTCCTATTGCTTATCCTTTTTTTTTTTCTTGAAAACTAACCTGCCTAATTTTGCAATTCTCATTCGTGCCATTTGATTTGCGCACACCACAGCTCCGAAGGCTCACAGGATGATGGGAAATGAGATGCCTCACTGTTGGTGTGGCTGTGGATCTATTATGGCTTCATGCTTCACTCAATGACAGCATTCCCACAGGGCAGTACCTATCATGAAGTGGGCCTCAAGGGGTTAACGTGGGCCGAGTCTCAAAATAGACTTGCAGCTCAGCACACCTACTCACTTATGAAGAATGAGCAGTAAATATGTGCATGCAAACTCTGTTTGCGTTTAAGGACGCTTAAGTTATGATGGAAAAGTAGAATGCTCTTTCTCACCATTCAAACTCGAAGAAGATCAAGAGCACCGGGCACCTTCGGCTCTTCAAAGGGACCAAGCCGAGGGCAACACCTGAAACAACTTTTCCCTACCACCTACAGCCCTGAGACTGGGGCAGGAAGAAAGTTCTCATAGGAAAATAAACCAGCTCAATCTTCTCCCATTTAGCTTACTTCTCTATATCTTACTTGCTTTATTGTTTTACTAAGTTCCTGGGGATTCAGCTGTCCTAATTCAGACAATGCTCCCCAAATTCAGCAATTTCATGTTAACAACAATAAAAATTCTTCACTATGTTGACCAAACGCCCTAATGAATGGGCAGGCTTCGGGGTTCAGTATTTCCTATATCAATTGCATTTTTCTCACTACCTGACACAGTCTCAAGTCTCTTGTTTGGGACTAGAAGAGGTGAGTGGACAACAGCCCAAAATGCAACTTTCAAACTTAATCTACTCAGATCATTTTAGAACATTCACAGGGGCAACGAAGCAAAATTTATATATTACCTATTATCTCGGGTAAATATTGGTTTTAATAATAAACTGTCTGGTAGATGTATGAAACCTGTTCGCTCTCCTATTGATGTTTTACTGGCCATAAGAGCTAAGGCCCTACTCTATTTTAAATTTAACTCTATGAAAATGGGCAGTACCCAAGAAAATGCTAGCACAATTCCAGATAAAATATACTGTTGCAAGGCTGAAAAGTGCATGCAAAGCAAGCTGCATTATTAGAATGTTTAAATATTAATTATACCGCTGTGTAGTAAAGATGATCAAGTATGAGTGTCAACTAATTTTCTAAAAGCTGCAACATTTACTTTCATCTAAACTTCCTTTGTTAAAGTAAAACTAAAAGCCCAGCAAGTTTAGTCTACTTGAGTGTGTTTATTTTTATTGGTTTCTGCATAATTTTTTCTACCATAAACCAACTTTAACCCCTTTTCTGTAATCTCTGCCAGTATAACTCCAATAGCACATCATAAAATTCCTATAATTCTTCAAAGCCGCGGAGTTGGAAAGGAAAGGCTTGGGCACTTTGTAACAAACGCCAGCTACAACCAGCTACAAGCTTCAGCCAATTACGTTTAACTCTTACAAACCTTCCGTGTGTGTGTGTGTGTGTGTGTGTGTGTGTGTGTGTGTGTGTGTGTACTTATAGATTTATGCTTCCTGGTCACTTTCATTTCCATTGTAAGCATTCTTCTGCTGCTTTTGAGTTTGCAGCCAGTTCCTTCTCATGAAGAATCCTGGGGTGGAGGTAGTACCTAGCTGTAACGGCTCAGGAGGCTAGACTGACAGATGGGGAGGCAGATGTATAGAGTCACGTACAATCAGAAAGACTTATTACCGTATGTAGAAGCCTTTGCTGACAGAGACTAAGGCCTGAAAAGTGGACACTTTCAATGAACTCTGGTGATGGGAGGGTTAACCAGAATCACAGCCACTTTCTCCCTCGTTTCTTTTCCTAGAATCTATCGCTTGCTTCCATTCTAAAACAGCTACTAGAACCAGGCAGGAGAATCACTTTGAGATTCTGAAGAAGAGACAAAGGAAGAGCATGTGTGTGGAGGAGACGCTCGGGTTTCATCCCGTCACCCATGGATGCCCAAGCCAGGGCTTCCCACCTGAGACAGATTGCGACGCATGTTCGGCTCACTCATGCACAAGAAGCAATACACAAGTTCAGTGTAAAGCCACTTTAAAAGCTCATCGGGTGCATACTTTACTTGTACAAAATACCTTATTCATGACGGAGCAGTGAGGGCCTAGGTAATTACTTGAATCAAGGTGGCCTCAGAAGTGTTTAAATCTGCAAGGACACTTAGAGCATGAATAATGCAAAATAATTTGCATCTAAATTTTTTAAGTGTTCTTTATTCAAAAACTAAAATGCAGTTCCGATTAAAGTTTGATGAGTGAAAGCTGAGCACTTCGTACCCACTGTGAAACGTCTTCTATATGTGGAAATTATTTCAGACAGTGGTGAAGGGACAAAAGAGTGTCTTTTAATTTTAATTTGAGTTGTGATTAAGTCGCACTTCTTTTAAGCCTAACTTTCTTTAGGTTTTCTAGTGGCTACCAAGTTCATTCCTGAGTTTGCCTATCAGATACAAGTCCAAATTGTAGTCCAGCCCTTTAGGAATCATGATGAAAACACTCACTTTCTTAGACTCAGTAATTAGCCAAACAAAATAACATTTGGATCCAAAGCTAGTGCAATGCAACTTTCTTTTTCTCTCACTTTTTTTTTTATTCAAATGATTCCTCCTTTGGTATCAGCCGACACAAAACATCTCAACCCACTGTTACTGCAAAGGCTTAGAATACCTCACTTCGTTTTCTCATTATTATATTTATACTGCTTGTGAATATACATTATTTAATATGTCACTGGCAAATCTTTAGTGAAAAGCTAAGCACTGTCAGTATGTTAACCTATACTCTTTTAGGGAAACAAGATTGAAAAGCTAAAAATCAATTAAAGAACCTAAAGGCAACTTTATCACAATAACATGTTAAAATGTTTATTTTTGCCTTGGAATAAGTTTTCTTCCTCTACTTTCCTAAAGTTGAACATTTTGAAACTAATTTCAAAGGAGTGCTATAGCGCGATCAAATTATAACATTTTCAATTTATAATTGTTTTTGTCAACAGTTTAACAGGAGGGAGTAAATCAGAAATTTCAAATAATTTTTGCTCTTAGTTTGCTACATTTCTACAATCTATTATAACTATTCTCGGAATTTCACAATGCTTGCATTTCATTTGATTTTGTGCACATTTGAAAAATTACAAATTAAGAAACTGTCATTGTTTCCTGGATTCTTTCTCATGCGATAGGGAACTCTCATGGTCCCCCTGTACCTGAGATAAAGTTCTGTTAGAAAAAAGGCCTTTCTTGCCTAGTTCACAAGCATCCTTTCTGGTTGTGTGGAGGTGGACTACAAGGACACAGGTAGAAAAGAGGACTGAAGTCCTACCAGGCTAGCAGTAGGCCTGACCTTCCAAGTGAATTTTCAAGGTAGGCCACTCTGCAATGCTCAGCACCTAAACTTTAAAGGCCCTTGCAAAGGGAAATTATTTTCCTGCTATAGCCCTTATAAAGTGTAAAGACTCTCAATTTATTGCATACTCCAAAGCAGGCTTCGACTTTATTGGAATTTTAGATGAGTGTGTTTGCCATACTCTTGGTGAGTGTGTGTGCTACTTTTTTTTTTTTTTTTGAACAATGAAAACATTTTTAAACTCATTGAACAAAGATTTCCCCAGCAACAGACCCCCTGCTCAGCAGGTCACCTATCTTTGCGACAGTTTTTCTTTTCCCACGCTAACCCCAGGGCTCATTTGCATAAGGTCTCTGTTGTGACAATTAGTTTCAGGTGAGCTGATTTCTATGCAGCTTGCCCAAGACGATGCACAAGCCCTGGGCCTCCCTGATCCTGGTCCTAATTGCGACTGACTGGCACCAGACACAATCATCCTCTTGATTCAGCAAATTGTCCTGCTAGTAGCTTGTTGTGACCCCGCAAAGCACAAATCATATCATGTCAGCCCAGCCCAGTAAACAACAAATAAAATATACTCTTAATGAGAATAATAATGTCTTGCCCATATTTTACATGAATGCAAATGAAAGCAATGATCTTTTAGTTTTTCTTTTGGTCAGAAGTGGTATTGTGGCTCCTCATAAAATTTTTTACAAAGTAGGAATGCCCCGGTATTTAAATTCCATGGCTCTCTACCCCTGTCACCTGGGAGAAAGTCCCCAGGTAAAATAACTGGCTGCTTTCAAATTTCTCTTAGCTTTGTTGTTGTGGAAATAAGTAATATGCTCTTTCATCATCTCTGAAGCTACAGGGTACATCAATATGCACATTAGCAGGGTTCCCAGTAGTCCCTACTTGACAGAAACGCATTCAGAGCCAATGAAATTTCGCTTCTCTACATAGCAACCCAAGTTAGGGAAGAGAACTTTTCTTAATTCTTGGAAGCAAGGGGGGGGGAAGATGAGCATTAAGTATTAGGAGAATGTTTAAGGACAATAGTTCTAGAAACTGCCTGCCCCCCACTCAGTGGGTGATTCCGAAACTTAGCTGTATTGTGTTACAAGTGTTAGCTCCCTTATAAATTCTTTCTGCCCTGATGGTCAGGAATTCTGTCTGCCATCCTGTCATCTTGCTTAGCTACCTACCTGCCATCTCTATTTACTCTAAATGCTAAAGGTTAAAAAAAAAAAGATCAATCCAATAAATGCTCTAGAAGCCATTTGGCTATTTTTCCTACTTACTCATGTAAAATAAGTATATTGTCATTTTTATTTCAGGGGGCTGTGCATAAGTATCTGTTTTAATGGCATAGCAGCTGTGTCCACTTGCATGTTCCCTAGAATTAGAAACGTTTTCACATAGACTGCCACTTCTGAGAATTTCATATCTTACTTCAAAATGATTTCCCTCATAGTATTACTGGTTAGTATTGTAGTTCATTGATTTTGTTTTTCTTCCCAGACACCTATAACTTTGAGGTGAAGATCTTGAAAGGGAGACAGGGACTATGGAAGAAAATGGAAGAAGGGAAAGAGAGAGGAAAGAAGGAAAACAGGAAGGAAAAAGAGATTAAATTTTGTATGGAAGAGAACGCATTGCTTTAGGCTCTTAGGAAAAAGATTTTTGCATTTGCAGCAAGAGAACTGTCCACCACCATCACATAAATTAATCCTCTACGTGGCTGTTACCTCATGTGTCTCCCAGGTCACGCAGCCCGTGCTGAGCAGAGCATGCTGCCAGGGGCCCAGGCACACGGCCCGAGCACATGGCCCAGGGCGTGACTGGTAGTACACAATACCAACGTCCTCCTGTTTCTTGTGACTGTTACAACTTTTAACACCATTTTTACAGTGACATGAAAATTGTATTGCCAAAGGCTTTACATTAATTCAGATGAAGAGGGAGACTAGAAATAGTTGGCGAAGGGGGACTTCTGAATTCTAGAGTCCCCAAGAGGTACACTTTTAGAACATTGAGAGTAAAAAAGTGTTCAAAACCAGAAAAGCACAAGTACATGTAGTATCAAGTTAAAGAATTATGGCGGGATCTACACAATTTGATTATGAAACAGAACCTTCCAAAAAGACCTTTGCTATGAAAATCTATAAAATCAAACTTTTTAAAAAGTTAAGAGGCCTTCAGCATAAGCAATATACATTAATGTAGAGCATGTTTTGCCATACATTTTTTAACCTAGTTCCCACTTTATATAAATTATGGATTTGTTTAAGGAACAGTTTCAAAATGATTATTACCTCTAGCCCCTTCTTATCCGCCATTATAGTGCTTCATCCTTCAGATAGATGACCCATCAAGTTTACGTCATCTTTGGGGAAATTAAAAAAATCATTCATTCTTATCAAGTATGTTTCCATGTGAGTTTGTTACAATGGTAAAATATTAACACCTGAATATATGAAATAAGGCAGAGTATCCTGTTTTAGAAAAAAGAAACCAATATACAAGGGAATATGCTGTTTTCTCTTTTTCCGTTTCCCCCTTCTCCTTCTTCATCTTTTCTTTCTGCAAAGCTTAACCTCTTCCTCCCTCACCTTACTGGGCTCAGTCCCCTCCCAACGCAGACTGAGGTTTCCTTTTCTTCCCAGGTTCCTGGGGAAAGGCTTCCTTGTCTCCATCACTGCAGTCATGGTCTTTCTTGACTCTGACTTTTTGCCTCCACCTGCCACAGGTTCTCACCTCCTTCTCCTTGCCATCCATGCCCTCTTTCCTCCTAGTATACCTTCTCTTCCTACCGCTTGACATCCAAACATGTCTCTTAACTAATTTCTATTCTTTCCTTCTAAGCATGCTAATTTCCTTTCTTAGAATCCAAACATGTTGATCCTGTCTTCACCAGGCTTTGGGATGGCCCTCTATTTTCCTTTCACCTTCTGAATCCTAAAAACATCCCCTCCTATTTTTCATATTTATTGCCTCCCCTCCCCTCAAGTCTTTGCCCAGATTTCTGGTCTGGAGGTTTTTCTTCACACTTCCTAATCGTGGCTTCCTCTCTCGTATTTCCCATTTCTCTCCTACCTCTGTCCTACAGGTTTCACTTCTTTAATTACTATACATTTTCTTATCTTTTATTTCTTCTTACAGTTCTTATCTCTATATAATATCTTTTTTGATAGTTCTATCTGTATCTCTTTTTTTAAGAGTTAGACTCTCTCCCCCCTCTTCTTCCCATAAACTTATATCTGCCTATTTTATAAAAATGTTTGCCCCTCCAGCTCTCTGTTTCATTGTTTCCTTGTTAAAATTTAACCTTAATTTATTCCCTGCACTAACTTCAATAGGTTATGCTTTTATATGTGGACTGTCTTTTGATATAGTATCTCTTAGTTTCCCTTAATAAAAATCCAGCATTGGCCTAAGAATAACTACCAAAAATGATTCTCCATTTGACCTAGGAAATATTGAGACAATTCTCAATTCATGAGCTAATTCTCATTTAATCTTTCAATTCTCATTCATAAGAGAATACAGGTTATATATATTATATAGTATATATCAATATATATTACATATTATACAAAAAGACCTTGGAAACATGATGATAACATGGAAAGCATTGACTATGAAGCCAGAAGCTACAGACTTGAATCCTGGCTCTTTTTCACACTAAGCAAATAATCGTAGGCCAATTTTCCAATAGTCATCCAATGTTCCCAAGTCTCAGACTCCTCATTTGTATTAAATATTTTTTCTACCTCCTAAGATTGTTGTGAACATCAAACGAGATGTTTTGGTCAATGCACCTTGTACAATATCAAACATTCTATAACCATTAGTTAAAAATGTTACCCTTTCTGTTCAAACTGGATATATCTGGAAATACAGTTTCTAAGAGTATGGCTTTCTAAATCAATGTAATTTCTTTAGTTTTAAAGAAGACCAAATAGTTCCCCATACAACACACTTTGTTGGCAATTATATGAACAGAAAAGGTTCATGAACTCAGTATCCAAATAGAAGATTGGGAGAGGGTAGTTTAGTGAAAGATGTGAAAACATGCAACGCTAACTAAAAGGGCCTATATTATTTGTTAGGGTTTTAAAGAATCAATTTTGGGACAATTTATGAAATATTTTTATAGTTTTCTTGCTAGACAATAGTCAGGGCTCAAACTATCTTTCCTGTGACTGCCTTAAAGGCTATCTTTTCTGAGCTACTCCTGCATTCCATCATCAAATGTCTACACGGGCCACACAGTCAAGGGAGTCAACTGATCCTTCTTATGGGGACCCAGAGTAATTCTCAAATACAGCTGTGAGGACCAAAGATGCCAGATCTTCTGAGTTCTCCGGAGGAACTAGAAATCTGGATTTTTTTTGTGTGTGTGTGTGAAACTTAAGTTTTCAAATATTGGCAACCAATTTAAATGTGTTTAAAATATGTTGTGAGCCAAACTAAACACATCTGGCAGCCACCAGTTTGCAACCTCTGTTTAATCCTTACACTTTACAAGTAAGGATGAGAGGTTAAAGGTTGTGCCCAAGGCCATACCGAGGTGGCAAGGCCAGGCTGGGTTGGCCAGGAGTCCAAGTGTCCTGAGACAAGTCCAGGACTCTTCTTGCTTTATTAAGTCGCGATCCCAGACTGCCAAGGATCAATTAGTCCACTAGAATGGAAACTAGTAGAAGGCCTAATAAGGAATGACTTCTGCACTTTTCTTACCCAAACCCTTCTTTTGCGAATCTGCCATTGCTATTGCTTTAGAAGCTAAAGGCGGTGAAGGGAGACATAGACAATGGGATCAGGAGCATGCCTTTTAATTTCTTTCTGGCAAGGTCCCATCCTCTTGTTGAATGTCTACACGTGCCACACAGGTGAGGGAGTCAACTGATCATTCTTATGGGGACTCGCATGGCCTTTCCATGCAGCTATGTGGGCCAGAGATGCAGGTCTTCTGAGTCCTCTTGCTCATTGACTTTTCCTTCTCATCACTCTCTACCATGCCAAAATAGGCTTAGCTTTGGAATGGGACTAAAGTGGAGACACACTTAATGCCAGGCTAATGTTAATACCAGGTAAGACATTTCTGAGCTCTCTGCTCAGCCTGTACAGAAATTATGAAAATAGAAGACCTCACCTTTAAAGCAACTGTCCTGTCTTCCAAACAAACAAACAAACAAACAAACAACAACAACGACAACAAAAAAACCATGAGTGTTTTGGGTTTAGAACATGTGGCTCCGTTATCCAATAATTCACTGCTATGACTTGGATATGGGTTGACTTCATACCCCAAGGATTCATATGTTGGAAGCTTCCTTCTTAGTGTGGTGATGTTGGGAAGTGCTGGAAGCTTTAAAAGGTGGAGCCTAGTGCAAGGTAACTGGGTCATTGGGGACATCACCCTCAGAATGGACTAAGTAGTTGTCATAAGACCTCAAATTATCTCCTGTGAGAGGGGTTGTCCTAAAAGAGCAGAATGACTCCTCCTTGTTCTCTGGCCTCCTGTCTTACCCTGCCCTCCCACCATGGTAATTCCACCTGTCACAGGGTCCTCACTAGAGCTGCACAGAGACTGATGTCATGCTCATGGACCTCCATAGCTATGAGATAAATGAGCCCCTTTTCTTTGCAAGGTACCCAGCCTCAAGGATTTGTGTTATAGCAACAGAAAATTTAGGAATACACTCACCATATAAGCTTACTGGATTTTGTTATTCTAGCCCCCTTCATTTTTAGTATAACCAGCAATGATATAACCTAACACCTTGGAGAACCACTTAGGGTGAAAATAAGACATCATCTCACAGTGGAACTTGGGGGTACAATATCAACAACAATGAAAACAAATTAACATTCAAAACAGCACCCCGTCCCTGAGTTGGAGTCAGAAGGGTGGGGTTCAAGTCTTGGTCCAGCCAGCTCTGCCTCATTTCTACCCAATGAAAGAAGCCTGGGGATGAGAACGGAAGAATCCTCTGGTTCCTTCCAAGTACTAAGATTACATGAAAATATTAAAGAAAATATTTTTGAAAATTAAATATAAACGTTAGATTATACAATGATTTTACAATGAAAAGGACATGTAGGTAAGCATTAATTGGTATTATCATTTAATTCCAAAAATTGGAATTTTGGGGAGTTTGGGTTGGGGCATATTTTTACAACCAAATATCTATAGGAATCCTTTTATTTTAAACAGATTTTATCTATATCTATATGTGTTCTCACTTACCTCTGCTAATATTTTCATGGACAAATAAAAAAGTAAATACTTGGAGAACTAAAGAGTGGGGGTTATTTATTCCTAAATGCCATAAACTGTTTTAAGAAGCCATAAAATAGTCATCTAATATTGCCTTCTCTCTTCCTTTTTTTCTTAGTTTAAGAAATGAATCAATAATTTAAACTCTGTGCTCCAAAAAGGTAAGAGATATTTTTGAATCAATGATATTTGCCAAAAACTATGTACTTTTCAGGTTCCAGTTTTTTTATACCCATAGTGACAAATCTCATTACCTTATGATGTAAGTGAAATTCTGGATAAACCTAGAAATCTGATTATGAAGTTTAAGGTATCTCACTTGAGTTTTAAAAACTTTTATATTTGGCTGAAAAGGACTCTTGCCAAAATAATTAAAATCTTTAAGATTCCTTTGAGCCGGGCATGATGGCGCATGCTTGTAATCTCAGTATTTGGGAGGCTGAGACAGGAGGATCACAGGATTGAGGCCAGCCTCAGCAATTTAGGGAGGCTCTCAGCAACTTAGTGAGACACTGTTTCAAAATAAAAAATAAAATAGGGCTGGGGTGTAGCTAAGAGGTAGAATGCCCCCTGGGTTCAATCCTCAGTACCACACACACACAAAAAAAGATTCCTTTGCTGTATTTATATCTCTTCTGTAACTAAATGTTTAACATTGATCACAGAAATGTAGATTTTTTTTATCTTTTTAGGTCTACGTGAAAAATAGGTAACTCAACAAGAATGCAGAAAGAAAATGTCACATAAGATACTAAAATTTTTTTAAAGACAGGCTATAACATTTTTTTCAATTGCATTCTATAAAATAAAAGAATGGCCATTCAAGTGGAACACAGTAATTAATTTTATCTAGTACTTATTTCCATGTGTATTCTTTTTAAAAAACTAAACTACCTTGATCATGGTTTTGATTACAAATCCCGAAAACAATTATGGAAATGATCTTTAATATAATAATATATTTTACTGAATGTCTCAGCTTTTTCATTCCAACAACTGAAACAGAGACAATTCTTTGCATGTTGAAATGTGTAATTATCATGTATCCAAAAGGGAGGGTGTAATTTTCACATCTGATTACAAGGGAAGGGTGTAAGTGAAGCTGCCTGGGTAAACTTACACTTGTTTACAAAGAGCAGTACCTTTGATATTAAAAACTCAAAACATGCAAAACATTGAGAAAAATCAAGATTAACGTGCACAAAACTAAGCAAAAACCTTAGTATTTTTCTTGGCCCCACTACAAAAACAAAGTCATTTCTTCTGAACTTGTATTGGTCTACTTACTTTGGATGATTTTAAGACTCAAACATTATTTTATTTTGCAGGATTGCCGGAGACTACAATATTAAATGTTAGGAAGCTCAAACACTAGATTCGATTTAAAAGGAAACTTCAAATCCTTTATGCTTGTAAACCTATGTGGTCAGTTTGAACTAGAGAATGATTTTCATCTCAACAGAACACACTTATCCTAAATAAAACATCATTGCTTGCAAGATGTACGTTTTTGATGTTTTTATCTCCCTGCTATTTTTTTTTAACTTCTGATTTACCTTTGATAACATCAACTTCTGCTCATGTGAACTTATGTTTTGGACATGTAGGAAGAGATGGTATCGGTGAAAGCCAGCGCTGTGATGGTAGCCATCACTTAGCAAGAAGATTTAAGATAGATACAAGAGCACACAACAGGTATAAAAAAAGAAACTGCCCCAACAGCTAGCACGTATCAGGAACAATTGTGCATGATATATAATTATGATTGCTATGTCACTGTGGTCGATTTTTGCAAAGCTTAAAAGATTGGCATTGACTATTAAGCATGCTGATCCTATTGCATCTCATAAAATAGGCAACGGAGGAAAATAAAGAGAAGGGTAAAAAGCAAAGGCTTAAAACTCAATTTAGGAATAGAAGACAATCTTATTCATATTAAAGAGTCAACTGAAATGTATTTAGTTATCTATTTAGCTTTATCATTATAGAAAAAGCAATGGATTTGTTAGAAAGCTTTTATGTTATATAGGTTTTCAAACGCAGTAGTAATGCCAAGGCTGATTTTGGTAAACTTCAGAAATCAGGTTGTTTTGGGTGGTAATTTGTCAAATCAAACTTTACAAACAAGAACTTTAAAAAGGAATACAAGCTAAACCAAATAATTAAGAATGAAGAACAATTACAATTAAATAAAAAGTTATTCCATGGAAAAGAACTAGGATCTTCATTCTCTTATTGCCCAAAGCATTCCAGCAACAGTCGACACTGAACTTTTATAAGCTCTTTGATTTTTTTCTTAATATAGAATTTCACTGCAAGTCTTAAATTCTGCTTTCCATGAAATCAAAAGGCAAAGCACTTGATGTGAATGTCCTTCCTCTTCTAAGTGGGCGTGCTGGTGCTGGGGATGCTGTGGGTGTGTCTGAAGAGAGGGAGGTTTACAGGACAGTGGCAATTTCCAGGTAGCTCAGTTCCCCCAACACCACACGCCCATGTCTGCAGCACACCAATCAATGTTTAGTGCACAGCACATTTTTCACTGTGTTGTTAGAGCACATTTGCTTATATTTTGCACAATTTTAATTTAACCATATTGATCAAACTGAACACTCAATAAGACCCTAAGCACCTTAGGCTTATTAAAATTAGTCAACATGAAGCAACTGAGCTAAGGAAGTAATGGAAACTGTTTGGAGATTTAAATACAGTGGAACCCACTTAAATAAATACCTGTTAATGAAATAAATCTATTAAATGAATTTATTTTCTCTGAACCAAATCAAAACACATTGAGTAATACTCAAGGGGACCTTTAAATGAATACTGCTTAAATGAATAAGCATCTTAAACGGACATGTTTCTCTTGAAAGGCAAATAGTATTTTCATGTTCTCTAAGGTTAATTAAAGCAAGAAAATCCATGTTGATATTTTTGGACGTATTGTCATTCTTTGGAATTAAGCAGGAAAAATTGCTTAAATAACACGAAATACTATGAATACTATTTTCCTTCAGAGTAATTGCTCATCTGTCTGCAGTGGGGTGGCTTTGGGCATATGGGGAACAAACCCTTGAAACAAATGAGTGTATACATTTGTTAGGCAACTCAACTATGGCAAGTTAAAATGGAAAAATATTTTAAATTAACTGCCTTCAACATCTGAGATTATGGAGAAATGGGTTGACTACTTTTTTTTTTTTTTTTTGGTGGTGGTGGTGGTACTGGGAATTGAACCCAGGGGCATTTTACCTCTGAGCTACACCTCCAGTCCTTTTCATTTTTTAGTTTGAAACAGGGTCTCACTAAGTTGCTGAGGGTCTCATCAAGTTACTGAGGCTGGCCTCGAACCTACAATCCTCTTGTCCTAGCCTCCCAAATCCTGGGATTACGGAACCACATAACTGCAACCTGATTGGACTGGCTACTTTTGACCTATAGTTTATTTGCCTCTTCAGAAAGTTATATTCTTTCTCCAGCATGGTAGAAAGGTGGGATTAAAGACATCAATTCCATGACTCATCATGATTTGTGTAAGAGTCTCATTGCCATATTCATGGGGCTCAAAATAATGTACTTTAAAAGATACGTGCTTTTTTATTGTGATAAAACATATCTTGACATCTGCCCTGTTAATACATGTTTAAATGCACACTGTGCTATTGCTAACTCTATGCGCATTGCTGTGCAGCAAATCTCTAGAACTTACATAGTGCTTTGCAGCATAGGCTTATGTTGGGCCACATCTTTAACCCATCAGGCCTGTCTTTTCTCAGAGGGGTTGACCTATGTTGGGATGTTATTACAATGACAGAGAGAATGCAGCACATGTTGAAATCTAAAAGTAATAATACCTTTTTAAAATACAGAGGGTGCACAATCCATAGAGATTTTCTCAGCCCCCCCTTTATGTAGTAGTGCGTGGAGGGCCTTGTTTATTCATCCCCCCCAGGCCTAATAAAAAATATTAGCTTTTTTCCCTAAGCAAAACCACTTCTCTCATGAATCACGCAACTAGTGGGAGACTGCTGGCCAGGTTTCACCCCACTAAAATTCTAATCTATACTTTGTCTTTTAGAATTAAGGAGAAAATGCATATCAGCAGAATCTCCTCTCTACTTTATTTCATTTATAAATTACGAGAATGATGCTATTATATATTATTAATTTCTGCTGTTCTCCAACTCTGCTGCAGCAGTGAGCTGCGGATGTTGGAACGGTGTAATTATGTTCTAGTAGGGTAGCCATCCGTTTCCTTTCAAAAATTTACAGGATTCTTAATCACGCTGCTCATTTGGGTGCGCAGCAGCGAGGATGGCGAAACACAAACAGGGCGCGTTCGTTTACATAGGAACACCTGCTTAGCATGATAGCAGATGCCAGTCAGTAAGCAGAACACAAAAGGGAAAATATCAACAACAGCAAACTCACACCATTTTGATATGGCACAAGGAAATCTTTCCAGAAGCAATGGCAACAGTGGACATTCCTTCGAAAGCCCGAAGGCTCTGAAATTCCCATCTTTTTTGTGGCTAAGGTGTCATCAGACAGAAAGGGGGCTTTTGCCGCTCGTTGCATTCTGATACTGACTCTGACTCTCATTATTATTTGGGGGAATTATGAGAATGACTCTGCCTTAGTTTCCTGATCCATAAGCAGACAATGGGCTGGGGATATTCTAAATCAAAACCTAGTTCTCCAAAGGTGATTATCATTAGAAGCAATGGAACAGTAAGAGCAAGACTCTCATCAGACTCTGTTCAAATCCCACCTGAGTCACTTAGCCGGTGCGCGACATCGGTCAAGTTTGTTCACCTTGCTAAGTCATGGTTTTCTGATTTGTTACGTCCGCTGAGAAAATTAAATGAGCTGATATATACAAAGTGCCTGCCGGCCAAAGGAAAGAACATAAGTGGTAACTGTAATATTATTATTATTACTATCATCATTGTCATCATTATTCTGATGTTCAACATACTATTTATCACTCAACATATTATTTATTAAAAATCTGCAATGACTGCTAACTGAAGTCTCTCCTGGAGACCGTCATGAGATGTGCCATTTTTGATGCATATAGCCCTGCAAGGCTCTCATAATGATACCTACTACTGTTATTTCAGAGTTTGAGAGCATGTCATCATTTCCACTCCATTTTCTGAGATTTATATCTGACCCATAAAACAAAGTTTTCTGGGATGTGCCCACCCTCCCTGCCAAAGAGCCCAATGCGAGTGAAGTGTTCTCTACAACTTTCACACAATGAAGTGAGGCTATGGAAAAGAAATAAATTAGAAGTTCATCATCCACCCACCCCGCCCTTACAACTTGCACACCAGTTTTTGAAGGACTTTCTTTTTTTTTTTTTTTTTTGCAGTACCGGGGATTGAACGCAGGGGCGTTTTACCTCCGAGCTAAGCCCCCGACCCTATTTTTTATACTTTATTTTGAAACTGGGTCTCACGAAGTTGCGGAGGGCCTTTTGAAGGACTTTCTGAACTACTCTGGTATTTTCCCTTCTCTCCCTTTCCCCAAAATGGTTAAAATTCAAAATGGAAAACAGCTATCGCACACAGGCAATGACTAATTTTCCTAAGGAATTTTAGTATTCGGAATGTGTCTGCTTGTGCAGGCCTGTGCGATAAAGGCTCCCTGAGTATGCATTGACTTGATACCCAATAATGGCTGCTAAGGAGCCGTTATGTAGTGCCGTGTCAATGATCCGTGCATTGAGGACTCCCGGAGTACGCATTGACACGATAGACCGGAACGGCTCAGAAGAAGCTGTTATGGTCTATCATGCCAATGATGTGCGGATATTGGCAGGGCCTCTGGCCCTTGCATGGAAATTATGGAGTCTCTGAAGAAACCGGGGTGGGTGCCCATGTGGGCACCATCAGTGAGTCTACCAGCAGATCCCTTCTCCCTTCTCCTTGGGTTTACTTCAAGAGTCAGCTCAGAAAAGTTGTCCACTAACTTCACAGGCCCCATGTTACATCACAAAACAGAAGCAGGAGCTGAACATATTCTTACCACTTAGTCTCTTGGTCCTTCTCCTCAAAGAAACTTATACTGTTAATGGTTAAAAAAAAGAGAAAGAAAGAAAAGGAGGGAAAGTTAAGGTAACATTTTTTTCATGTTATTGTAAGTTTAAAATTATAAATAGCTCTTTTCTGCTTTGCGAATTTCGTGGTACACATGTAACATGGTGCTGGACAGACTTTTTGTTGTGGTGGGGTTTTCTGAGATTGAAACATTCAATCTATGCAAAGAAAAATACCTTCTTTTTACGGCCTCGGCAGTTGAATAGGTACCCAGAACTCAGCATATAGGAAATGGTTCAAAAAACCTTGGGAAGAGAAGTGCAAGTTCAAGAATAAAGTTTGGATTCACACATGCTTTACCAACTTAAGGCAGTAATTAATTCACTTATGGTATTTACATGCCCCTCTTCAAATACTTATGGAGAACATGGGAATTTTAAATTCACAATTCGGTGCAAGATTTAAAATGATCTTCATTAGAATTTGAAGCTATACTCTAAACTGCTTTATATACTACCAACAGGGAGCCTCATTATGTAGTACTATATTTGGACTACCTTCTTTACATTTTGTAGCTGTAGATTTTGAATGTATTTCTGGTATGCTTAAGCAGAATCAAACAAAGTGTTTTAATCGACTCTATTAGCTAACCAATCCACACAGTTGCATGGTGGACGTCTAGGCAAGAGACCTCGGTGCATCTTCTTTTCTGATATCTCCAAATGATCATGGAGGAAGAGAGATCTGAGATACCCAAGCACAGGACGGTGGCAAAAGCTTGCAAAAATACCAAAGTGCCTCACTAAACAGGATGACGGGAACAAAGAAACAGTCAGATTAGGCAGAAAATAGCTAGCATGATTGTGATTTTAAGTACGGAAAGTACTTCTGCATGCTCATTTCCTTGAGTAGAAAATAGTCCAATTTTCATAACGAAATTTGGAACTGGAGTAAGATATCTACCCTTGGTATGTACTAAATGTCAACTGACAATGATTGACAGAAGAAGCAAGGGAGGAACTCACTAAAGGCCAATCAGGAGTGATATTCAAGAATAGAAGAATGAAGGGAGGGGATGCAACATCAAACACCTACTATGTACTTGGCAGTTTCCTTATTACCAATATTTCTTTACAACAACCCTGGAACATAGGTATTGTTATGAGAAAGAGAGACACAGTTAGTTTGAGCATGTTGCTCTGGGCTGCAAGGCTGGTATGAAAATAGAAACCAAATTGGAGCCCGGATGTCCAAGGCCTATAGTCTTTGAGTCCCCTCACTGCTTCTCAGCCTTCCTGACTCACAAGCCTCAAAGATGTCACTGAAAAAGGCAGGAAGTCAGATGATTTAATACAAACTAAAAAAAAATATTCTAAGTATTCAAAAATGGCACAGCTGTTGCAAAGTACAGTTCGTGAAATTGTGGTAGAGAGTCCAACATAAAGTCAACGAAAGCTTTTTTCTAGCTATTATAACATATACTAAATCTTTAATGTACCTGCTGCATTCAGTACAGCCTGGCTTTAACAAAATGATTCTTGTGTGTCATGTGCTGAGCTAGTCACTGATGATAAGAGATGGACAAGACTGTCCTCGAGCCTTTTACACATTCGTGGGGAAACAAATAGGAATCAGTCATTGCACGTGCTGTGAAAAAGGTCAGCGCAGGATATTTTCTTTGAGGAACTTTTTGGAGGGTGGTGTTTCTAAAAGAAAGAATTCCACGTATACTATGTGTAGTTCTTGGAAATGCAGAGGTAAAAGAGTGCGCCACTCACTGTGACAATTTCTTTTTCTCTCTCTTTTGTAAAATATTCCCTTAAGAATCCAAAAGGAATGAACACCTCAGGCTAAGGTTATTATTTCTTCTTTTGAAGAATGTTTCAGGAGGGCTCAGAAACTGAAGTGCCTCCACCATATGATTTCTAGTAGCCTGAGTAGTCAGACCTTGAAAGAGTCAGAATCAGAATTTATTGAACATCTTCTAGGCTCCAGATACAGTCCTGAGAATCTTGTTCAATCCTCCCAATGGTCCTATAAGTCAGTATTGGCCCTCATTTTAAGCATAAGAACTGAAGCTCAGAGAGGTTAAGAAATGCACTGGAGGCCACCTGGGAAATAAATGGCAAAACCAGAAGAAGTAAAAGATCTGTTTGTGTCTAAATCCTGCACTATTTTGAATGCCTCACTCTCTGGAAATAGAGGGGAACTGGGTTGCATTTGTTATAAGTAAATGGATCTAGAAACGTTCCTAGAGCCTCCAGAGTTTGGGCAGTGGAGATGAGAACCTGAAATAGGGATGTAGCTCACCTTTGAGGCTCTGCTAGACAGCACACAGTAGGGAGTCTGAGAAGCAGCACCAACTTCTAACTTACATCCTCAGTTGTGCCCCATTTGGGGATCTTAAAAAGCTAGTTATCTTGAATTCACATCTCATTCATATCTCTTATGGATGTTGTCCAAATCCTATTATCTAGGAACTTAATTTAAAATAGCTGGGTCTTTTTGAACTGTCAAAAACTCTTATAAAATGGGAATGTTTCATACATGCGCAGAGCAATTTCTGCGGGACACCCGAAGCTCAGCTCTTAACTGTGTCCTTACATCAGTGAAGAGGTAAAAATCTAGACTCCTGTAAAGCATGATACAAATATGAATTTCAATGAATCCTTGACTGTGAATCTACTTGAAACTCACTATTCTGCTTATTATCTGTATCTATTAATAGACTTTAATTGTAACAATAAAGTAGATATTTGAACCACATGGTTAGGTTGAAAACTGACAAAATGCTAGATTGTTGTTCTTTTTAGACAACATAAATTAATTTTTGAAAAGGTACCAATTGAAGTTCATTTCTTGAAACTCTAAGCCCTTCAAGGAGGGTAGACAGTGCAGGAATATGCAACTGCAATTTTTTAAAGGCTCCTGTTCCTTTAATGCCCAGCTGGTTCTGAGATGTAATAAAATTGACATATTGATTCCTTTGAATTTACAAATGCCTGTTTCATAAACTCCATCTCCAAAGCCTAGGCATCTTTAGAGCACTGTCATTTTTTTTCTCCAAATGGATCAATTATGTGCCCACGTAATCCTGTTACCTGTGAAATCCATGCATACTTCTCCCATTTGCTGCAGCTCCCAGGCGGACAAACTTGCATTATGTACGCATAAACAAACAGCGCATTTTCCTGATATTAGAGATTGTTTTCAAAGTGAAAGGCAATCTCTTGGGTCTTTTAGTCAAAAGAGGGAGAGAGAGTGGGAGAATGGAAAAGAAAAAAAATTGTGCCTGTTCCTTCAAGTAAACTCAGATATATTACAAAAATATACAATCACATGTGTATATGTATGTATTTATATTTACTATTCTTCACAATTCATTTAAATTACATGATTTTGCTATGTTAACTACTCCAAGGAAGTTAATTCTTCATTTCAGTTAAACTAGTCTGTGCAAGTTGATCGCATTTTTTATTGCTGCCTTTTCTCCTTTGTTGATAATTAGTTATTTAAGGGCAAATCATCCCCAAGATACCTTGACACAATTGAGAGATGGAAACCCAAAGTGAATTAGGTTAGAAAGTTTGCAGCCATCTCAGAGCAAAAAAGAAAAAGTCCTCAATATTTTTCACTGCAGCACCTGATACTCACTGGCTCTGAGACTTCCTTAAACACACACAGAGTCCTTTATTGAAACAATCGTACAAAACGCAAAGATTCTGCCTCTACTACATCAGGAGGGAAACGCCTCAGTGAACCAGGAGGCCCTTCCCGTATCTTGAATCTGTAACAGCAAATTGTCTTCTCATCCAGGCACACTCGCATGTTCACGTGCAGACACACCCACCAGTACAAAATGCATAAAGAAGGCTTATGTGCACGCATACGCGCAGACCGTGGCTCTAGACACCCCTGCAAATAACCAACAAGCAAACGTGCTTTTGTCTATGTGCGAACTCCCCGTGTGAGCGAAGTCCTGTGCACGTTCTGCACAGAGGTAGAATCCTTGCTTCATTCTCTCAGCCCGTGCTGTATCTGATTTTCCTCACTTCACTGGGCACCCAGCAGTCCAGTTACACTGCACTTGTGCTCTACAATTTGTCTCTAAGAGATTCCCCAAATCACAAAACATCTTGTCTGCCATCCAATGTGCTCCCCATATGCAGAAAAGATGGTCTGAAAAATTGGGCTGTGCTTGGAGCCCTGTGGCCGGGCCCACCACTGCCATTGTGCAGGAGTGGTTTTAAAGATAAATGGCTGCATGTTAACCAGATTTGACATGCTGTACAAAGGCAGGCACCTTTGGTCCCATGACACAGGCAAACAGAAAACACAACAAGCAAGCCTGGCAAAGATGTCTGACATGAATAAAAGCACAACAATTTGTCACATAGTTGTTACAAAATGTTAGCAGCTTTAGGGCTTGCCATGGGATGGCAGAGATAAGGCAGTGTGGAGAATCTGGAAGTTTGAGGATTGGTGAGTTTTAGGCAATGGAAGAGTTAATTCAGAAAAGGGGGGAAATAGTCATTGCAAAGGATTATTTGCATTTGCTTCCTGCTAAGGCAGAAGAAGGTCTCAACATCACGAATTAAATCAGCAAGGCCAGTGTCCTAGAGTTTGGTAAACTCCACCGTTCTGAAGGGCTGCCTGTTAACCATCCCCTCCCAAATTCCCAAAGATGGAACACATTCTGGGATCAGTTTCCTGAGGACCAACAATCATTTTTCATTTTCTTTTACAAACTGACATAGTGATGAATGAAAAGGAGACTTTTGAGGATGGAAAATCCTGATACCCCACTTGGTCTCACATTCACCCTGAAATAGAGAGTCAAACTGCTTCCCCATAACTCTTTTTCAATTGCTGGGTTTCCTTTCTCAAATGTCCTTCCAATCAATGATCACTGTTGCCTGTGATTCTGGAAATTCCACGACTGCAGTAACATTGAACCATAGACTTTCTTCCTGACTCTGGGCTCTTGCCCTTTCTAAGCCTTCATTTCCTCCTCTATAAAAAGAATATTAAAGTAATAGTACCTATTTTAAAGAATTATTGTCAGTAGGACATCCGATGATGTGGGCAAAATTCTTAGCACAGGTCTCCAGGCATTATAAGTACTCAATAAATGTTAGATAATATTATCTTTCCTACAGTTGCCAGAGACATGTCACTGAAACGCAAATATGATTATGTCACTGTTCTTCTTTAAGAGATGGTTCACAAGCTCACCATCACCTAGTTACTGGATAAGAGCCAGAAATACAAGGCAGGAGATTCTTGTGCTCCCATCCACCATTGCAGACTCATTTAAGCTCATGTCCTTGCATGCATTCTGTGTTCCAGACATTGCACTTGGCCCGCAGCGCCAGAGCTGTTGTTGACCCTGTCTTTCCTCCAATGCTTGTACATGTCAGCCTCCCAGCTCAGGGCGCCTGCCCTCACTCCCCTGGTGGAACCCATGCCGTGTAACAATGCTCCCCTCAAAAGCCTCCTCCTCCAGGAAGTCTCCCCTTTTACCTGCTCCCATGTCTAGATGTACCATCCTCTCTCTCTCTCTCTTCTCACTGGATACAAAATTCCATATAGCACTCACCGGGTTTCCATCATTTCTTTTTCTTTTTTTTTTTTTTTTGCA
>PVJS01002663.1:0-82210 GCA_004027185.1 Glis glis
GAGAGAGAGAGAGAGAGAGAGAGAGAGAGAGAGAGAGAGCTGAGGCTGGCCGCGAACTCCAATCCTCTGGTCTCCGCCTCCCAAAGTACTGGGATTACAAGCGTGTGCCACCACGCCCGGCTTCAAACACAGACTTTTGATTTCAGCCAGGATCAGTTCAACTTTGTACAGGAAAAATAAACAAATAGAAAATAATTAAATTGTACAAATTCCAATGTGTGCGTTGGACACAGAGAGGTGCGGTCCAGATTCCCCTTCTTCACAGAAGGATTTGCTGTCCAGCTGCAGTGAGCCTGGTCCTCAGGAAGCTCCAGCTGCCTACTTGTTCAGGATCCACTTCAGCTGCAAAGAGCCTCCTTTCTCAAGGTCACACCCTTCCCAAGGAAGTCTTTCTCTGGTGACTGAGGCAGAAAGAGGAGACACAGAGGCCGGCCATTTCACTCAACACCACAGGTAGACAGGCAGTGTTTGCTTCAGAGCTCCCCAGACAGCTGGCTAAGGCTTCAGCAGACCCACATCACAGTTTGACTTCTTCCTCTGCCCAATCCTGACCTCCTCTTCCTTTCATAGGTTAATTTTTAACAAACAACTTGGACTCCGAACTCCATCTCAGCACTTCCTTTTGAAGAACTCATCTTGTAACAGGGTAATAATTACTAATAAGAAAACATGGCAGGTTAGAGATGGTGTCTTGTTTAGCAACCCAGAGGAATGAGAAAGTATAAGTTAAGGAATAATTGGGACAACAGAGGGACTTCAGATAATGGAGGAGAAACTCCAGTGGAGCAAGGGAGGTGGTCTAGGTGGTGGGGGAAGGGAGAGGGAGCATTAATGAAGGAATCACTTCATTATATACCAAAGTAAATCTCAATATCCTGTATGGGGAAGGGTTAGGGGAGGAATGGAGCTGGGGGAAAGTTCACTAAGTGCTGTGTGCATGTATGTCACTATCACTATGAACTACATTATGAAGTGAGACTATAATGTACCAATGAGATAAAAATAATAAAAATAAAAATAAAGATTTATATTGCTATAATGGCAGAAAAGCTACATACAAATGACTTTAAAAACTGTGGCTAAGTTTGTATTAAAGTAAGAGAAATATCTCAAAGCAAGAAAAAGGCAATTTGTGTGTGTGTGTGTGTGTGTGTGTGTGTGTGTGTGTGTTAGTGGGGATGGAACCCAGGGGCATTCTACCTCTGAGATACACACTCAACCTTATTCTACTTTGAAACAAGGTCTTGCCAAGTTGCCAAGGGCCTCACTAAGTTACTGAGGCTGTCTGCGAATCTGCAAGCCTCCTGTCTCAGCCTTACAAGTACTGGGATTACAGGCATATACCATAACCAGCTGAAAAAGACAAAATTTGAAAACCCATGAAGGAAACTCTGCCACTGAAGTTATGTACATATGTGAAATTACCAATGCCAATCTTAATATCATGTTTGGGGAAGGAGAGGGAGTGGGGAGGGAGCCAGGGGGAAGCTCACCAAGTACTGTGTGCATGTATGTCCCTATCACTCTGAACTACATAATGATGTAAGATTACAGTGCACCAGTAAAAGTATTTTAAAAAAAAAAACTAGTGAGCTGACATGGGATGGAATGAAGGATGTAGTTGGATCTGGACACAGGACTTAATAGCAAGGAACTTTAATGCAAAGTTAGGAGGAAAGAAAATGGCCCCATCTGAAGCAGAAATTGGTCCTGAGACTTTGCATAAACATAGGACTCTAAAAGAGCCACATCCTCAGTAGAACAAAGACTGGAAAAACTCATGCCACCTGCAAATGAAAACTGCAAGGATACTTGGTTTTTCCATGAGTAGGAAATGAAGAATCCCATATGCCCAAGATAATACTACACACGAGTTTTGAGTTTCACTTGGGTGGTATACAATTTTCCAAGCTGAGAATTAAGATGTTTCCTGAGCCCAAAGTATTGCTGGAGAATCAGTCTGCCCTGGATAACTTCAGAAAAAAAAAATGCCAGCAGAAGAGGAGCCCACAGTCACAGTGACATGTAACACATGCTAGGGAACTCTCCAGGATGAGTAAGAGGCAACAGAATGATTATAAAATAAGCATAATTAAAATGATTTAAGAGATAAATGAGTATAGAAACTATAAGAAAAGAATAAGACACTGAAAAGGAATACTGTACGTATTTGAAAAGTAAATATAACTCCTAAACATGAGAACTTGAATCACTGAAAGTAAATATCCAATGGTTAGGTTAACAGCAGGTCAAACAGAACTGAAGAGAGAATTAGCAAAATAGAAAACATATCTGAGAAGAGTTGTCCAAGGCCGTGGAGACGTGGGGATATACCACTGAGATGTCCCTACGAGAGAATCTATTGAGAGAATTAACTGACAGCCCTAACTACTGAACCTTTGGATCCATCACTCATTTACTCTGACATCTAGTCTTCGGAGACTAGAGCCAGACTCTTCCTGCCCAACGTGAAACTCTTCTATTAGGTAAGGTTTGCTCAGGAACTCCCCCATCATCTTGACCCAAACCTTCTCAGGACTGTATCACACAGCCTTAGGGTCTCCCACGCAGTCCTCCCTTCCTCTCTCCTTCCTCCATTGTCAGTCCAGCATGATGGCCTGATGGCTCTCCCTATCTGCTCATGCTGCCTCCCTTGTTAAATTTCACTTCCTTCAATAAATATCTTGCATATCTAATCCTTCCTTCACTTTTGCATCTTAGAGGTGCCAAACTTACACAAAAATGAAACTGACTTGAGCAAGAAACATTTGCATTTAATAAGGGAGGGAGTAATCCAGGACATTTAATAGCCCTTTTTTTGTATGAGGGCAAAGAACTTTGCAGAGAGCTTGATTAGATTTTTATTTTTTTGAAGAATGCATGTTAAAATACTAAGAAAGAAAACCTTAAAGATTATAGAATACACTATTGGAAACCTAGAAAAAAGGAATAAAAAACTTTATTAATCTAATAGAAGTATAAAATAGGAAAAAGTAAAGCTATAAAAAGGTGGGATAACTAAAAACCACAATTTATGATGGCAGAAATGTCCAAGAAAGGCAGAAATCAAAACAAAATTTGTCAGCTTGAGGGTGTGGCTCAGTGGCAGAGCACTTGCTTAGCATGCACAAGGCCCTGGGTTCAATCCCCAGCACTGCAAAAATAAGTAATTAAAGTAAAATATTATTCTAAACTGATATTATTAAATAGATCATTAAAAATCAACTTACAGCTGTGTGCAGTGGTCCAAGCCTATAATCCTAGTATTTGGGAGGCTGAGACAGGAGGACCACAGGTTCAAGGCCTGCGACTCCAGCAACTTAGCAAGACCCTGTTTCAAAATGAAAAAATAAAAAGGTCTGGGGGTATAGCTCAGAGGTATAATGCCCCCAGGGTTCAATTCTCAGTACCAAAAAGAAAAAATCACCTATATATGATAACAAGGAAAGAACTTTAAGGTTCCCCAAAATAGAAAGTAAAATTATGTAGAAAGCTATTCTGCAAAAAGACTCCCAAAAAAGTGGGATTAAATTTTTAATATCAGAAAAGAAGAGCGAAGAGCTTTAAGATGTTTTTAAAGTATTACCAGAGAAAAGGCTAGGCATTTTATAGTGAGAAAAGCAACTCTCTGTAAATACAATAATCCTAAACCTGTAGGCACCAAACAATATAGCTTGAAAATATATAAACAAAAATATGACAAAAAATTTCCAAGAGAAATGAAAAATGCGTAATCATAATGAGAAAATTTTATACAACTCTGTCAGGAATTGAGAAATTAAATGAGTGAAAAATTTTGAGAACAGAGAAAACTAGAATATCACAATTAGCGAGTGTGTGTGTGTGTGTGTGTGTGTGTGTGTGTGTGTGTGTAATACCAAGGACTATACATATATTTTTTTAACTGGACATGGAACATTTACAAAAATTGATCAAATTAAATTCAACTGAGCAAAGCTCAATATTCATCAAAGTATTGACATAACATAGACCTCATGCTCAGACCAGGATGCAGTCAAATTAGAAATCAGCAACAAAATATCCCCAAGTCCATGCATTTGAAAACCTCAAAAGTGTTAAATAATCTGTGATTTCAAAATTAAATCATAATGGAAATTTGAAAACATTAGAATTGAACTGCATTTTTTAAAAAAATACTATGTCATAGCCGGGGTGGGGGGGCAGTGACACATGCCTGTAATCCCAGTAATTGGGAGGCTGAGACAGGAAGATCACAGGTTCTACGCCAACGTAGGTAACTTAGTGAGATCTGCTCTCAAAATTATTTTTAAAAGGGATGGGGTGGGCCGGGCATGGTGGCACACGCTTGTAATCCCAGTACTTGTCAGGGTAAGAATTGTAATCCCAGTACTTGGCAGGGTAAGAACGGAGGATCCGGGTTTGCTGCCGGCCTCATCTACTTAGTGAGGCCCTCCACAATTTAGTGAGACCCTGTTTCAAAATAAAGAATAAAAAATAGGGCTGGGGGTGTAGCTCAGAGGTAGAATGGCCTTGGGTTCAATCCCTAGTACTGCAAAAAAAAGGGATGGGGTGGGGTGAGGGTGTAACTCAGTGGTAGAGTGCCCCTGGTTCAATCCGTAGTACCCCCACACAATATAAAAATACTATATGGCCGGGCGTGGTGGCGCACGCTTGTAATCCCAGTACTTTGGGAGGCGGAGATTGGAGGATCCGGGTTCGCGGCCAGCCTCAGCACGTGCGCGCATGAGCACTCGCTTTCTCTCTCTCTCCTCTTTCTCCTCTCTCTCTCTCTCTAGTGAGGCCCTCCGCAACTTTGTGAGACCCGGTTTCAGAATAAAGCATAAAAAAATAGGGCCGGGGGTGTAGCGCGGAGGTAGAACGCCCCTGGGTTCAATCCCCGGTACCGCAAAAAAAAAAAAAAATACTATATGTCAGAACACATAGTGTGATACAGCTGATATGATAGTTTAGAGGAATTCACAGCCTTAAATTCATGTGTTGGTGGTGTGTGTGGGGGGGTAAAAATAGTGAGACAAGCATCCAACTCCAGAATTCAATGTAAAATTTGAAAGGTAAGTCCAAATAAAGTAAAAATGAATAATAAATAATAGAAATAGAGAGTGAATGGGTGGGATGGAGTGAATTTCCACAAGATGGTAATAAATGGCCTAAGGAGATGATATTTGTACAGAAATATGCAAGAAGGAAATTTTTGAGATACTGATAACATTTTTTAAAAATTAGTAGTGAGCACATTTCCCTTACTACTCTGCTATGGAAAGAGCCAGAATATTTGCTCATCAGTCTGCAGTTCATAGCAAGTATATATAGAGAGAGTGGAAAAAATCATGCCTCTCTTGGCTCCTGCACCCTCCCTAAGGGATAAGGTCAGAGATGCCACGAGTGTTAGGAGAATAGATCACCTGGGAGAGGGTGATGACAGAGTGCGTGAAGGGAATTTGTTCTCCCGAACTTCAGGGACGCTCTCTCAGTTCTACCCCCACCTTGCCCCAGTGAGAATCAGAACCTGCACCTTACGCCCCTTGCCCACACGACACTGCACCTCTTAGGAGAAAAGGCTCATCCTCGCCTCCTCCTGCCACAGCAGGACTGCCCCTCCCGTCACGATCCACAGACCCAGGGCCACTCAGAGGCTGAACTCCCAGCTAAGGCAGCCTTTACTTATTCCTCTTGCCCTTGGTATGTGTTGATCACCATCCAGGTGAAGCTAGTCTAATCATTCAGGCTCTCCCAAGAGCTGATTCCCACCCCCATGTCACCCCACTGTCACCAATGCCATCCATCAGCATCCAGACTTCTCCCCATTCTTCTGTAGCCTGCTAATTGGATCCAGCTTTCCGCACTGCCAGCCTTCGGAAAAGCCATCAGGCACACCGGGTCACACCACACTGCTTCTCTAGATACTACTCACCATCTCATCGTTGTCTGACATTTTATTTTATTTTATTTTAATTTGTTGTTTGTACTGGGGATTAAACCCAGGGCATTCTATCTCCGAGCTGCAACCCCAGCCCTTTTTATTTTTTATTTTGAAACAGGATCTTGCTAAATTGCTGAGGGTCTTGCTAAATTGCTGAGGCTGGCCTCGAACCTGCAATCCTTCTGTCTCAGCCTCCCAAGAACTGGTATTAGAGGTGGTGCCACTACGCTCAGCTTATTATACTGTGTTGTGTTATGTTGTGTTGTGTTATATTGTATGCCTTCTCTCCTATCTCACCGCACCCCCCCACCATTAGAATATAATCTCCACTAGAGCAGGGACCTTCTATATCTTGTTCACAACCATATGCCTGAGTCCCAGCAGGGCCTAGCACATTGTAAGAACTTCATAAATCGTTTTGTAAAGATGATTTAAATGAGTGAATGAATTTCCCCCCAAAAGCCCAAGGAATCTCTCCGTATCTATCAAGCACTAATATCCATTCTTTCGTGTAAGTCTGCCATTCTGGAGTTTGTAAGTGACTGTAAAGATAATGTTATGCAGCTCCCTCCTGTCCATCTTTCTCTGCCACATGAGAATTATGCTCCTGCCATGCTGGCCCCATGCCCAGATCCAACGGACTATACTACATCGATTTTAGCTGGGGCAGCATGCCAGCCAAGGACCATTTGGGAAGAATTTCCCTCAGTAGGCAGAAAGTGACACCTCCTATGTTAGCTTAAGCTGCTCTCAGCAGCAAGCGATGCTAAACAGGCTCCATTGGAGGCTTCGCTGTGGGAGAGGACACCTGGGCACTCTGGAACATGACATCAGCAGCCAAAACTGTTTCTTGTTCAAAGCCCTCCCCAGGCCAACCTAGAAAATCCACTCGCACAGCAAGAAACTTCTTGGATGTTGTTAATAGCAGACAGTTTGCAGCCCCTAATTAGTCCCTACCTTCTTGAAGGGCTTTTTCTTTGGCATTTGCTTATTTCAAAGTTACCTACAAGCTCAACAATCAGCAACAGTCGGGTCATTTTATTCACATTATTTTTGGTTTACTCACCAAAGGCATGTCTAGACCCAAAACCACAAACAGCAATTGGAAAAAGATGGCTGTAGAATAGAAATGTAAGCTTAATCAACCAATAATTTCCCAGCCAAATATTCAAACTATGGCAGAAAATGAATTGATATTTAATGAGAATTTAATATAAATTGCTAAAGGCTGATTTTTTTAATAGGTCAAAGCACCAGAATTCCAACTAAATCACTTTTATTGAGCACTGTAAGGCCAGTCACAGTAAGGTCTAATGGGCCACACTGACATGTTTTCTGATCCACCTTACATTTCACTTCTTCTAGGAAGAGTAATCTTGTCTGGCTCTTCCAAGAGCAAGTATCTCTGCTTTGTCTTTCTTTGTTTGTTTTAAGAATCTTTTATTGACTCTTGCTAATCTTTATGAACTAATTTGTTTAGTCAATAAAGTTCAAGATTCTTAAAGATGAGGACCATGTCTTGCTTCCCTGTGTGTCCCTAGGGCTTAGCACATCGTCTGGAATAGAATGGGTGCTATAGAGGGGCCTATGGGTGAATACACGTCACAACTCCCAGGCTGTGACGCGTACTTCTCACCAACTGGCCATAAACTGGGGACTCCCAAGATGCCCTCCTGCGTTGAGTTAATTTGCTAGAGTAGATCACAAAACCCAGGGAAACAATTCACTTCGTTTTCCAATTTATTAACAAAGGATATAATAAAGGACACAGAGATAGAGCCTGATGAAGAGACTGCAGGGTGAGGTCGGGAAGGGCCTGAGCCTGGGAGCTTCTGTCCCTGTGGAGCTGGGCGCTTCACGCTCCCAGCGCATGGATGTGTTTGCTCACCTGGAAGCTCTCCAAATCCCACAGTGTAGGGATTTTTATGGGGGCTTCATTACATAGGGGTGATTAATTATTAATTCTGTTCCTAGCCCCTTTCCCTTCTCTGGTGATTGGTGAGTGGGGCTGAGAACTCCAGGATTATAATCATGGCTTGGTCTTTCTGGTAACCAGCCCTGATCCAGAAGCCCACCAAGAGTCACTTCATTGAAACAAGTGACACTGCTGTCACCTAGGAAATTGCTAAGGTCTTAAGAGCTCTGTGTTGGGAACTGGGACAGAGACCAAATATTAAAACAAGATTTTCCTTGCACCACTACTGCTTGGGAAATTACAAGGGTTTTAGCAGCTTTGTATCAGGGACTGGGGGAGAGACCAACATGTATATTTCTTATTATTTCACAAGCAGATGTCTCAGGTGCTCTGCATCCCAGTCCACCCCTGACTTTAGGATAGCCGCAGTGGATAGATAACACATGGCTTCTCAGACTAAAGCCTCTGGCCACATCCCACTGCAAACAGGCTGCGTGTCTTTCTGCTTTCTATTCAGGACCTTTTCTGATACTTCAGGAGGCCATTTAGCCCAGGCTGGGGCCTAGTCCAGAAGTAGAGGGGAGTTTAGATCCTGAGGGAAATCCTCGGCCGATGAGGGTTGAGAGCCAGGGGACAGATGCCCAAGCTTTCTGCCTTTCAGGCAGCAGATTCTCAAGAGCACTCTGTACATGTCTCATCAGGTCTGAGCAGAGCCGAGCCTCTGTGGCCGGCAGCAACGCCCTTGATACCAGCGCCTTCTGCCAGCCTCCACCCTCTCCCTCCTGCCTGCCCGCTTCCCAGGGCCTCTCCAAACAAACTGCCCGCATCCAAGTCCTGTCTCGGGCTCTGCTTTCACGGAAACCCAAAGTATCACAGTGAATTTAATGTGAAACTCAACTCCTCCCCACTCCCCCCATACACACACTTCCTGGAGAAAGTAATAGAATTTAGCCAACTCACAGGACTCTCAGAAATGACTGCGTGCATTGTGAAGTATCAATCTAGACAAGAGATCCATGAATATTAATCCATCTTTAAAGTCTCATATCATTTCTTAGTGCTATTTCAGCTGTGTCTACATTAAACTATATCAGTCATATAGCTAATCAAATAATTATATTTACTTTATTTCAATTCTACATCCAAAAGCAACTTGGATTGGCTATAACAGAGGAGGCTTAAATACTGTTTAATCAAGGATAAAATCACAAAAGCCATGAAATAATAGAAAGACCCAAGTTATGCACACCTATAATAATTGAACAAAAATCTTAAGTTGATAGTTTCTGGGAAACCAAAGCAAAAGAAGAGATTTTATACTTTTATACTTTTTATACTAAGGTTTTTATAACTTTCATTACCAAATTTTGAAATGCCTAACAATCTGAAATGGAAAACCATTTTGTGTCCTGAACCACACGATGAGTTTTGTCTTCAAATTTTTATACAGTTACACACTGTACTGTGATGTTTTCATCAACAATGCATCACATATACAATAGTGGCCCCAAAAGATTATGAGGGTGCTGAAAAGCTCCTATTGCCAAGTGATTTTAGCCATTTTAACATAGTGAAACACTTTATTCACATAATCGTGATGCTGCTGTAAAAACCCTGTTACTATATCAGCCATGGAAATGTGTATCACATACAATTATGTACGGTAAATAATATTTGGTAATGGTAATAATAACTATGTTACAAGCTTATGTATTTACTAAGCTTTTATTGCTATTTTAAATTATTTAAAATTTTCTTTTGCAGTGCAGTGATTGAACCTAAGCCCTCATGCATACTAAGCAAGTGTTCCACCACCAGCTACACTTACAGCCCTTATTATAATTTTACACTATATTCCTATTTATATTAAAAAAAAGTCTAGCTTGGGCATGGTGGTGCACACCTGTAATGCTAGTACTTGGGAGGCTGAGACAGGAGGATCACAGGTTCGAGGCCAGTCTCAGCAACTTAGTGAGACCTCAGCAGCTTAGAGAGAACCTGATTCAAAATTTTTATAAAGGGGGCCTAGTGGTGTAGCTTGGAGGTAGAATGCACCTCTTTTCAATCTCTATTACCAAAAAAAGCAGTTTTTATAAAACAGTATGTTATGTTATTCCAGCAGGAAACTTCCATTTCATGGCACAAGAGACCATGTTAAGCGATTGACCTACACCATGTAGGTTGTTTTGTGTCATTTTCATAGGTTAAACTCTGCTATGTTTGCACAATGATGAAATTACCTAATGACGTGTTTCTCAGAATGTATTCTCTCATTGAGCAACTCATGACTGTATTTCCTGGAAGAGTATCCTACATGTAACCTTTTTATATCAACCTTCAAAAAGGCTTAAAGCATAAATTTAATGATTGTTCCACAGAGATACCAAACTGATACTGATGATAATTTAAAGAAAAATTCTATTGCTTTTGTTTTTAAAAGAAAGTAAGTATAATTTCATGTTAATAAAATTTAGAGATTATTTTTTCTTCCAAGATAAAAGAACTAATCAGAATGAATAATGCTTGTACTTGTTTTTCAATATCTCCAGCACACATTTCTTTTGTGAATGACTCCACATGGTATTGATGAACTATCACTAATGATAAATTGCCCGTAATCCCAGTGACTCTGGAGGCTGATGCAAGAGGATGGCAAGTTCAAGGCCAGCCTTGGAAACTTATCAAGATGCTGTCTCAAAATTGTAAATAAAATCTCAGTGGTAGACTGCCCCTGGGTTCAATCTCTATGCCACAAAACAATAATAATAATAATAAATACATAAATAATTTTTTAAAAGATTCTAAGCTACCTGAAGAAAAACTCAGAGCTAAAGGAAACCATGGGTGAATCGTTTGGATAGCCATGCCAGAGTTGACAAGGCTGCTCACCTGCCCCTCAACATTCCAAGCTGCCCTGGTTTCTGCACATCCCAGCACCTGCGTGTTTGCTATCTTCAATACCATAGGTCTCCTATCCGAATCTACTTTCCAAATTCTCCCTTTTATTGACTTAAATGACTGAGCTTATTTTCCTTTTCTTATAAATAAAAATGGTTAACTGATGAAATTCCATCATTAGAAACTGTTTTTATTGCAGTCCAAGTATGGGGAACCTCCCTAGAGTAACACCCCTGGTTCTCTCTGTCCCTCACACGGTCCTCCTTGAGGAGTAGTTGTCTGACCAGTGAGTCTTGGAGAAGGAAAAGAACACGAGCAAACCAAACTTCTTGGCCCCTCTTTCCTTCTAAGCTAATCTGCAGAAAGCACAGCTGAACGGAGACTTGGGTTTGTCCTGTTCTACCACTGACTGCTTCCTAATTCCTCCAGTTCAATGTCAGCAAAAGCAGGTGGCTGCCCTATGAGTCTAGTATTCCTGTCCACCTTGTATCTACCTGCATAATTAATCTAATTCTAATATCTTCATCTATATGACTCCTGGTGTGCCCACCCAGGTGTGGATTCTGACTTAGATGGGAAGAGACAGCGTTGTTCATTAGGTTTCATCAAGCCCCAACAGAAGCAATGGCTACTTTATTTTTCAAACCTAGAAGAATTTTGGAAATGAGCTGAAAATGTCAGAAATGAATAATGGTAGACTGGGAGGTATGCGTAATATGTTCACATGCTGATCCCACATTCACAGTGGTCAGGAATCTGGGCAGGAAAAATAGGACAAGTGGAGGATTCGTGCAACTATAGTTTAATACACTTGTTTGATGGCTGTGAGGACATTATGGTCATGGCTCATATTTTCTTCTGTTCTCTGCTGATAAGGAGGAATGAGTAAAAGAACTCAGACTTGATAGAATGTGTTCTTATAATTCAATGGCTGCTAAAAGAACACTGAATTATTATATTACTTGTGACAGATTTTTTTTTTTTGTACTGGGGATTGAACCCAGAGGCATTTTACCTCCAAGTTATACCCTCATCCCTATTTTATTTTTATTTTGAAACAGAGTCTCACTGGGTTGATGAGATTATCCTTGAACCTGTGATCCTCCTGTCTCAGCCTCCCAAGTACTGGAATTACAGTTGTGCACCACCATGCCCGGCCTGTTAACAGATTTTAACAACTTCTGACTGTGATACCCTTCTGAGTAAATGTCCCAGAAAGATTCTTATTCTAAAAACCAAGACTCTCATTGAGTAACTGTATTGAAAATCAAGAAAAATAGTGATTAATAAAATTGGTAATGACTAATGTTTAGTATAAAAATACATTATACTCCAGTCTCAGTGTTTAGATCTTCCACATTTACACAGAGTACTAATTGATTAATCAATATTATTGGCTTACTAGATTAATAAAATCAAGAACCATATAACAAGTCTGTTCTGCCATTCATTCTTGCTCATTTAAAGCCTAGTTGCTTGACCCACAAAGTTAAATGTAGATGCAGTTCTCAGGATAATCACTAAGAGACAAGCCTTATAAGTCTGGGTCTGCAAAATTAGTATAGACATTGCAACTTCTCCCAGATTACATCTAGTTTTAGTGATTTTACCCAAAGATGTGAGCTATATTAGGGTTTTAGACACTATGTGTAGCAGGTAAAGAAGCCTTTAGGATCAGGGTGACCTAAGGTCAAATCAGATAGGTATTCCATCTAAATGAAAAATCTACTGTTGTTCCTTGATGAACATCACTACCCCTTTGAAATGTCAACACTGCCTTCCATAAAATATGAAAAAAACCCTGTATTCTTACTGTCTTTTTAACACAGTTAGAGAACCCTTGGCTTATTCAAGCATCCAAACGTAAAGTGAGCAAACATCACAGCTCTTGCAAACATATTGTGTCTTAAGAAAGAAATCACAGCACGTGCATAACTCTGATATCACATTTGCAATTCTTAACTACTTTTTCAAACACCTTGTTTCTGCAAAAGGAAAAAAATCATTCCAAGTCTAGGAATTAGTGGTGAGTGAAATTGGCAACATTTGAATTCTTCACATGTCTAATCTTAGCACTGTATTTTAAACAAATTCAACCTAAAACAAAAACTCTAACTATATCTTGGACAGAATATAGCTACAACAGTGGCAAAAACAAATTACAGTCCCGCCACTGTCTCCTTCAACGTACCCAGAGCCCCCAGTAAGCATACCAGTTAAATAATAATATTGGGCTTGCTATGCACTTGCAGCTTTAAAACAAGCCCCACATTTTCTTCAACATCAAAGTCATCCCTGATATGCATGCAATCTGGGTTAAAAACAGTAGGCTGCTGTACAAACATAACTTCAAAACCAACTCTAGCTCTTCTTTCTAACCAGATTGCCATCCTACGCCTGTTTATATAGACATTCTGGATCTACTACCATGCATCTTTTAATTCTCTAAACTTTCTAAATAACCATATATGATAAATATAAATAAATTGAATGACCATAACCATAAATATAGTAACTACAAATAAATATAATAATCATATAAAATATGCTTAGCGAATTATCTATTTTATAGCTTTTTTAGGACTTTATTTCCCATTATTATATGACATTCTCCAAGAAGCTCTTTGAACCTTCTCAGACAGTTATTTTAATTAAAATATGGAAAGAATTCTATTGTCAAAATTAAGAATTCAATACTAACAGACTCTTTGAAGGCTTCAAACCAATTTGGTCAAGTGAACTTTCTGGTCAATAAAGTATACATTCTGATAGAATCCAAGATACATGTTGTTGCAGCTTCGACACTGGGTTTTCTATTCCAACAAAGACATAAAAGAGAAAATGCCCTGAAGGTTTTCCGTCTGTTTTGAGTGTTCTGCCACCTTCAACACCGAGGGAAGTTTAAACTCTGCTTCTGCATCCCCATTTGCAGATGAGGAGCCCAAGGCTCAGCACTGTTCCATAGCTTGCTCAAGGTCTCAGTGACAAAGGCAGAACATGGAGAAGAGACATTGAAAACCATGTGCTAATAATGACATAAAAAAGAGTTAAGTAATCAAACTAGAAATCTTTCTCCCTCCTCTCTTTCCAAGTTGGAATTCAATGAAAATCCTAGGATGTATGGCTATTATGTAGAAGATGCCTGGAGGGGGGGAGACTAGAAAACTTCCTTTGAAGCCAGGAACTAGAGGTTATTAAAACTAGTAAGAAATAAAATTAGCTGGGCATGGTGGAGCACACCTGTAATCCCAGTACTTGGGAGGCTGAGGAAGGAGGATGGAAGGTTCAAGGCCAGCACACAGTTAACTTAGCAAGACCCTGTTTCAAAATAAAAAATAAAAAGGACTGGGGGTGTAGCTCAGAGGTAGAATACCCCCTGGGCTCCATCCCCAGTGTGTGTGTGGGAGAGAGAGAGAGAGAGAGAGAGAAGAAAGAAAGAAACAAACAAACAAACAAACAAACAAAGATGAATTACTGTCCAAATAGAGAAGAGAAAGAGGGATGGAACAGACATGAGAATTTGTATGAATTTGTATGGTATAATCTTTGGAAGAGAGTGGAAGAGAATTCAGCTAAGAACAGGCCTAGAGGTGGGTGTGTAGCCAACAGCGCAGTCAGCATTGAGGAGCCATGTCTTGCCAGATGGCTGCTTAGTTCGTGCTTGTCAGTGGGTTTCAAACAATCAATTAGAGGAGGAGAGGAGTGAAAATGAGTTTCCTCTATATTCTTCAAGAGTGTACACTGAGCCTACCATAATATAGAGGCTAACATGAGGTCTGGGTTTGAAAATAAAAGTGAGCTTAATTACATTTCTTATTGTTTCAAGGAACACTTGCTCCAAGAGTCAAACTTCTATTCCTAATCTAGGACAATGACTGTGCCCAGTGGTCACCTCTCTCTGAGGTCAAAAGGAGCACGAAGGGCACTGTGAGCAGGAGTCAGAAAGTACTTCCAGGTCACACGCCTTCCTGTCCAAAGTCATCGCCAGCAGAACACAAAGGAACTGCACCAAGAAAGCACTGTTGGCGCCCTGATTCTGCCTGCATTGTGAGTCACCCCACTTGAGAGAAATTACCAGGGGTGGGGTGTGTGAAGAAATTGAGTGACCCAAGGAAAGATTAAATGAAACAAAGGGTTTTGGGGGGGGTTGGGGGAATGGAGGGTGGGTAAACTGCAAGATTCTCATTCCTCAGGGCTGAAGCATAAACAACAAAAAGGAATCACAGCCCCCCACACATATACACACACACGTGCACACACACACATGCATACACACACACACACACACACACACACACATGCACACACATACACACACACATGAAACCAAGAACAGCCTGGCCCCAGAGTCACTAAACAAGTCACTGTAAACAAGGTTAATATTCCTCTGCCTCTTCAGCCTGCCAGTCTCTTTTCACCCAGGAGTTTAATTTTAGCTCTGTATTAATTATACATTACAATTACACATAGACATGGGCACACACACACGGTAGTGATTATGCTGCCATCGTAAACTCACTCCGGAACTTATTCAGGTCACCTCACACCCCATGGGACCTGACGCTGTTTACTTTCTAGTACCTCAGACTCAATTCTCTCTGGAGATAGATGGCTGCCAGGAACCAAACTCCTTCCAAAATGGAAACTCTTTGCCAAGAACTTTTATTTTTTAATTTTATTTATATATTTATTTATATATTTATATATTTAGTGTGTGTGTGTGTGTGTGTGTGTGTGTGTGTGTGTGTGTGTTACTGGGAATTGAACCCAGGGGCATTCTACCTCTGAGCTACACCACCAGCCCTATTTTTTAATTTTTATTTTGAAACAGGGTCTCACTAGGTTGATGAGAGTCTCACTACTTGCTGAGGCTGTCCTCGAACCTGCGATCCTCCTGTCTCAGCCTGCCTCCCAAGTACTGGGATTACAAGCATGCGCCATCACTCCCGGCTTGCCAAGACCTTTTAGAAGGAAGAGATATAGATTTCTGAGTCAGATGCTGTGTGGGGACAAAAATCAACATTATTTAATCCCAGTACTTGGTTGACTGAGACAGGAGGATCCCAGGTTTGAGGCCAGCCTTGGCAACTTAGAGAGACCCTGTTTCAAAATAAAAAAAAATAAAATAAAATAAAATAGGGCTGGGGGTGTAGACCAGAGGTAGAATGCCCCTGAATTCAACCCCCAGTAACATACACACACACACACACACACACATAATCAACATCAACATTATCTGATACTACATATTACGAAGCATGGTTTGATGTGCTTACAGACCCAAATATGTGTCAATGCCTCACAAAATTGATCTGATTCTGCAACGTGGTTTTTAGGATGCACAGGAAATGGATGTTGAAGGCCTTTCCTGTTGTCTCTGCAGCTTGGGTGATTACAAGATGGGCTGGGGAACAAAGGCTCAGCAGAAATATCTCTGCACTTCCCTCCAGCCCAGCTGCTTGCCCTTGACATCTTGAAACTGGCACATCAATGAGCGTTCAGCCTCTGAGAGCACTGCATGAAATGTAAGACCAGAAGCATCTATTTATTAAGCTTGGTCACTAAATTAATCTTTCCCTCTGGCCAGTGATGAAGTAGAGTTAATGAGGATGAAGCAGAAGCTGAGCTGGGACATATTTAGCCACGGGCTGCACCTCAAGCCCTCATTCTCTGGCAGAAGAATCAGGACAGCTCCCTCCTGCCATCAAAAGGGCATGAAGCAGACCTGCGGCAGAGAATTCAGGCAACTTTTCCTCCCACCCCCCCCACCTCCCTACCCATTACACACTGAAGGGCTCCAGCACGAAGCTGGCCTCCCAGGACTGCAGCTTTCTCACAACAGTTGCACATTTTCATTTGCAAATCAATAGCATATTTATTGAGCCCCTCCCTCCGGTGCCATGTGCTGAAGATGCTGCAGTAAACAAAGTCCCTTCTCTGAGACCTCACTGTGCGAAGGATTAAAACAGGCAAAGATGCAAAGAAATGCACGTGAATTTTCAGGTTCTGGCAATGCCCTGGTGTTGGCTGTGGGGTGGTTGAATAACGACACCAGATAGGATGGCCAGGCCAAGCTGCTTTGAAAATTTGTCTCTTTAGCATTTTAGCTGAGCACTAGCAAGCCCTAGGGTGGAGCCAAGCACATCCTTCAAAGAACATGAAGGAGGAAAGATGGTCAGAGAGTGAAATAAATCCTTGCTTTGATCAATGCTCTTGTGTTTTTTCTCCCCTGGTATCTTTTTTTTTTTTTTTTTGGTACTGGGAATTGAACCCAGGGGCATTCTTACCTCTAAGCTATACCCCCAACCCTTTTATTTATTTATTTATTTATTTATTTATTTATTATTTTTATTTTGAAAAAGAGTCTAGCTAAGTTGTTGAGGTTGGCCTCAAACTTGCCATCCTCCTGTCTCAGCCTCCCAAATATTGGGATTACAGGTATGCACCACCACGCTCAGCTTCCCCCAATATCTTCAGGTGAAATATTTATTGGGAGTCAGCCGTGGAATGGATTCTACTTGTTTGGACACTAAATCCCCAGAAAAGCCACAAGATACAATGAGAAGAGACAAGTATAGATCCAAATTCCCAGCACCCAAGGGTCGAGTAACACTGGACATATTATACAGCTTCTATGAGCCTAGTTTTCTCACTGGGAAAATGGGTTGATAGGATTGCATTACAGATCACATGAGAGCTGCCTGGCATGAGTCTTGGCTCACAGTAGGTGCTCAGGGAGTGTTAATCAGACCCATAACAAATGTGTGTGCCAGGAAGTTAACCCCTTTGCAGACTTCTAAATATGTGATTCTCCCAATGAAATAGATACTGTTGTTACCACCATTTTAACTGAAGTGAGACAACGTCAGGAATGGCTTCATGTGTGAACCTGCTAAGTGAGAAAGCGGGTACTTGACCCACGTGCAGCTCCAAAGCCAAATGACTAACTCGATTTCCTAACGCAACATACACACAGGAGGCGCTTCTGACTCCAAGCAGAGTTCCGCCTCCTCAGGTGGAGTCACAGCCGTCCACCTTAATATGCCATTGCCACCTCATCTTCCTTTGCGAGGGTCACTAAGGAACAGAGTTACCATTCCATCTTGACCTTTTCCTTCTGGTTTCTTTTCAACTAAGATGCCACAGCCTGAAAGATTTATTAAGAAGAAATTGGCTGGAGTGAGCACTACTGGGGTGAGAGTCCTATTACTCTGTGCAGTAAGTGGTTTATCACGCGCAAACACACTGTGACAGATTAGGCCCGGTGATAGAAATGGCCTGCGAGCAGCATACCACTCTGTCACTTATCTCCAAAGAAAAGCTGTCTCTGTAAAGATGATGAAAACTTTGTCTGACAAATCAGCAAAGGGAAAAAATAGCATAAGTTCAATGAGATTGTTCTTGAAAGATCCTTCCATTGTTACATATTTCACTGAGAAATGATGAGGAATTAGAATTTATGAGGACATTACATATAATGTTTGCATATACATTAGTCTATTACATATAAACAAAAGGGGGATATACCAAGAACTAGTTATTTTAATACTAGTTTGTGATGTCAATTTTCTAGGACAGTTTCAGGAATACAAAGATATATGAAGCCAGGCGTGGTGGCACACGGTTGTAATCCCGGTACTTGGGAGGCTGAGCAGGAAGAGTGCAGGTTCACAGCCAGCCTCAGCTACTTAGTGAGGCCCTCCGCAACTTAGTGAGACCCTGTTTCAGAATAAAATAATAAAATCAGGCTGGGGGTGTAGCTCAGAGGTAGAATGTCCCTGGGTTCCACCCCCAGTACCACACAAAAAAAGAAAAAAAAAGATATATGAAAAATATATTGAAAATTATGTTCTTCATACATTTGATCCACAAAGATTTATTATTTGCCTGGTACTATTCTGTGCAGTAAAGATACAGCACAGAAATTAAAATATGTATAACGTCAAAGCAATAATAATAACAATAAAAATAAATACCATCATGAAACTTAACATCTTTTAATGCAAATATTAAACATTACATAAATATTAGCAATTCTGTATTTTTAGCTTTGGGGTTTTGACCTCTTCAAATGTACATGTATAACAGTATGCTCCTTTAATCTGTTTCATCTTAAGAAAACCTTGCCCAGTCACCATTTTCCTAAGAGTTCGTTTTGATAAAAGAAGCAAGAAATGAGGAGCAGGGGTGGGGAAGGCAATGGAGAGTCGACCAGGTGAGGCTGGCGTGGGAGTAGGAAGGAGGTCAGTGTTCTCTTGCGATTTCACCTACCAAAAGCGCTGGCAACACAAAAGTAATTTCACTGTTTTCATTCTAAGTAAACCACCTGCTACTGCTTTCAAAAAAAAAATCACGTAATACATTTCAAAGTCAGATAGAAACAATGTGTACGGTCTGAATGATTACTTCTTCCATTAGCATGGATAATCAAGAGTTTACTGGGTGTGTTCAATCAAAGCTAGCCCCAAGTGAGTCCTAAAATATAGCAATTACATGGTTTCCTCCCACTCCTGCCCTGCATAATGGATCCTGAAGGAGAAAGGGTGTTCCAACAGGCTGTAGCATAATTCCTAGTGCGTGGGTAAATCTGGAAAAACTGCATTACTTTAAAATAGGTAGGAGAAAGGAGCAGGAGTGTGTCCTTTTCTGAAACACCAAGAATAGTCCCCTTTTTGGAGGAAACGAAGATGAAGCCAGAGTGATGAAGCAAGAGCTGATTGGCTACTCTGTCTTTCTAAAGGAAGATTCCAGGGGATTGAGACCATAGGCCATTCCAAAACAGTACTTAGCCAAATCAGGCTTCTGAGCTAACTAGTAATAAAAGATGAGAAACGAGGGAGGGAAACAGAGAGGGAGACAGAGACACAGCCTCGGGACTGTCAGATCTCTGTGCGAAGGAGCGGCACCCATTATGCTCACATTTTCAGAAGTGGCCCTCCTCTTATCCCAGTTTCAAAAGAAGCTCCCTCTGTTCACCTTCTCATTAAAACAGGCTCTCCAGAAAAATGCTGAGACCACACAAAGCAGGACATTCATCACTAGGGCAACCCGCGCACTCAATGGAAGCAGGCTCGCACAAAGGGCCTGCTTAAGGCTTTGCGGGGAAGCTGGTTCCTCTGCCGGCCTTACCATATTTTAGATTTGACATTAGACTCTAATGGGAAGCAAGTTTTATGTTTCGTTTGTTCATTCTAGGAATACTTATGAAGAATGAAATCATACTTTTAATTTAATGTTACTTTTAAAGCAGACAGCTTTCTGGGTAGCATTAAGTACCGGATTTTTATTTACCAAGACACTACCATCAGTTACATTGCATCCCATTTTATACCATCCCATTCATAACAACTAAGTTCAGTGGGGCTAATTGTCTTCAGGATGGCCTGTATATCAAAGCTGCAAGGACCATGCAGATGTATTTCTCCCCAGCCTTGTCCCCCCAACTCCCAACACTGCTGTCTACCCATCCTCCCTGACCAAGACCACACACACACACACACACACACACACACACACACACACACACACCTCCTTAGGCTAGCAACAGACTACTAGCAATAGTTAAAATATAATGTGTAAAATGACAACAGAATCAGGCTGTAGCACTATTCACATATATGATGAACTTACTGCAAGTCATTTTTGTAATATATGTGTATATATAATTTTTAAGGGCTTTGAGTTTTAAATTAAAAAAAAGAATCTGTATTCTGTGATGACAAGGGGTATACAGTCTTATAATAAAACCATCACAAACCAACATTCAGTTAGTGTGCATACCTTAGCAGCCCTGCTTCATTTCTGGTCATCTGTAGAGATCTTTTCCTGGAGATAGAATAAAACCACTACATCTGGCTATAGTCATAATATTGGACCTCAGCTTTATTTTAATTTGCTGTGGATAAAGATTTTTCTCAGTCACTTTTCAGAGATACACCGTCTCCTGAGAAATCATTTTTAGCACATCAGAATCTCAGACAGAAGTTCCATTGTTAACACCTGGGGCAAGTTCCTCAGATGGAGGACAGACTTAAGCTGAATGTGAAACTGCAAGTTTTTTTTTTAATCTTTTTCATGTATTCTCAGGAGTGGGGTAAACTGGTTTTCTACCTCTATTTCATAAGCTATTCTTTTGTTTTGCTTTAAAGCTACACAAAGCACATAGAAAGAAACTTAGAAAGAAAATCAGTAGAAATATTAGTTAACCCTTTCACATTTACCAAAAGAATCAGGGAGATCAGGAAAAATATGTAGAATTAGTAATGACTGAGCCATGGGTGGTGGTGCAGGCCTGTTATCCCAGCTACTCGGGAGGCTGAGGCCGGATTGCAAGATTGAGGATAGTCTCAGCAACTTAACAAGACCCTGTCTAAAAATGAAAAATAAAAAGGACTGGAGATGTAGCTCAGCGATAGAGAGCCCTGGGGTTCAATCCCCCATACCAAAAAAAAAAAAAAAAAGACTGCTAAAGTTGAATCATGAGTGTTCCCAAAAGGCCCATGTGTTGAAGGCTTAGTACCCAGGTGAAGCTATTGGGAGGTGCTGTGGACCTTCAGGAAGAGGTGCTTTGTGGGGGGTCCTTAGGTCATTGAGGTGATGCCCTTGAAGGGGAGTGTGAGAACCTGGCCTTTTCCTCTTTCTCTTTTTTGCTTCCTCATGATGAGATGAGCAGTTTTTTCTACCATGTGCTTCCCACCATTGCTATCCAGAACACCCACCGGATGCCCAAAACAATGGGTCTGCCAGTCTTGGACTGGAACCTCCAAAACTGAGCAAAATAAACATTTTCTCTTTATAAGTTAATTACTTCATGTATTTTGGTATGGTAAGATAAAGCTGACTAACACAATATTATAAAAGAGTATCAAGTTCTGAGTCAGGTACCAAGGAGTTCAAGATTAATGAGATATAAATTCTTCTTTTGTGATGTTCACTTAAAGGTGAAATAAATAGGACAGAATATTTATCCATCTGGAAAAGGAAGATAAACATCTCAGAATAGGAAATACCCCCCCACCTAAACAAGAGCCATTTCAGGTTATCAGTAATTTTCAATAGTCTAAAAGGAGACCTGATCAAAATGTTTAGAAGCTGCTGTTCTAGCAGATTGAATAGGAAGAGAGGAAATGGAGATAGAGAGTTGAGTAAAATGCTTTCAAGAAATCTAGTTACAGAAAAAGAAATAAGACTGATGTTGTTAGAAGGGAAATTTGGGGTCAAGGGGTGGGTATGCTAAAATTGTATTTATACACGCTCAGGTTTGGATATCATTTAAGGATAAGGGTTCATTAAAATGCAAATGTTACACAGGCAAGAAGATTGAGGAGAATAAAGAAAAAACATCCCTTAGAAGAAATATAAGAATTAGTTTTAGATTAAAGAAGGTACAGCTCCATATTATAATAGCAGAAAATTAGAAAGAGAGGGATTCTGATGTTGAGAAAATTCTACTTTTGTGGCAGGAAGTTGAGCAAGCATTCATCATATGATTGCTATACTCACTTGAATTAAGAGGAAAGTTTATGTGCTGAGGATGAGAGAAGAGGTAGGGAGCAGGGGAAGAGTAGGTGATTGGAAGATCTGGAGAATATTTGAATGAGTTTCTACAGGAGATGTGAGGAATGGGAGGATGGGAACCAGGTAGAATTGCCAGGAAGCATTGAATGTCAAGTTGAAGCCCATAAATTTATAGTGGACCAAATAATTAGGTTAAAGATTATTTTAACTTATTGTGAAATACAGTAAACCTACAGAAATGTACATACTATATACACTTGTAATTATACAGCTTTTCTAAGGTTTATCAATTTCTTTACCTTCACACCAGATAATAAAGGACCACAGGATGATTTCCCTGAATTTACTCATTCAACATGTTATTATTATCATGTTTCCCAGTACTGTTTTAACTTTGTAGTACTTCAGTATTATTTTATCCAGTAAGTATTTATTTCTATTTACCCATATATTTATCACTTTGTTCTCCATCCTTCTTTCATTTTAGGCTTTCCATTTGGGCTCATTCTCTTTTAGATGGTATTTTGGTTTCAAGCATGCCCTATTTTCATTTGCATGAAAATCTTCCTATTTTACCTTTCTTTAAAAAAAGATTTTTCTCTGAGCGTAGTAATCTAACTTGGCAGTTAACATTCTTTCAAAAATTTGAAGGTACTGTTCCAACAGCTTCTGGCTTTCATTGCTGGTAGTGAGAAGTCAGCAATCCGCCCAACTTGCTCCTTTGAAAGTATTCTGACAATTTCCTTTGGCTGCTTTGAATTTTTTCTTTGGTGGTCTGCAGTTTTATTGTAAAGTACCCAGACTTTTTTTGAAGTCTGTTAGACAAGTTTTAGAGTTTTCTTTGTTCTTTGAATGAGGATAAATGTTTGCAATTTGTGTCCAATGATTTCAATATGTGAAGTCTTTGTAGACCTATTTCTTCCATCTGTTATTCCTAATTTTTTTCCTCATGATTTTATTTTGCCTGTGTACTTTGACTTTATTTTTTACTATATCCTTTTCACTTTTCCCTGAAATGTATCTGTGAGGATTCCTTGAGACCTTGAATGAAGTTACCTTCCCCTAAAGAGGATCTGAATTTACTTCTCTGCCTAGAAACCAAGTGTCAGTCTAGATCCACCCTAAAACAAGTCCACATCGCAAGGTATCTCTAGAAGCTCTGTAATGTGTGAACTCAGTCTGAAATCCTCACAAAGTTTAGTCTTTGGCCAGAGTCATTTTTTCCCTTCCCTTATTTCTCCTTCTTTGTGTAGCTCCAAGGCAACATTTCCAGCAGTTCTTTCTAATTCACCTTTTTCTTTGATGGTCTAGCAATTTGGGATTATGGCTTAAGATGGGGCCAGTCTTTAATTAGATTTTCCACTTAGGTAGGCTCTGGGCCTCAAGTTATCATCTCTTACCCAATGAAGCCACCAAGACCAAAGTGTAATTTTTCTCACATTAGAAAATGCCTTTGGGACAAGTGGCTTCAGTACTTAGTTTACTTCTTTGAGCTTCCACTTTTTCTTAAATTTGGGTCTGGTAATTCCTTAATATCTTTTAAATTCTTTAGTGCTTTAAGTGATTTTTAAATATTATATCCAGTATTTTGAGTGGTTTTCAGAAGAAGAAATTTATCCAAATAATCTAGTCAGCCAATACCAAAGTGGAAATTATAATAATTCTTTAGAAATACTCATTGACCCAGACATAGAAGTAGAGACATTTTGTTCCATCCAGGACTAAGGTTTTGCCAAGTAAGATTAATAAAAGAGGATTAGTTTAGTCAGTTGAGATTATAAGTAAAGTGGTGTTTCAAATCTTATATTATAAAAAATGAAGATGAAGAAGTCAATCTGAGAAGATTTCAAAGTCAGCCAAGATGAGGTCAGACTAGAAGTAGAAACAAAAAAGACCATGTAGAAAACTCAGAGTCTTTAGTAAATGGGAATGATTATTACAGAGTAGATTTCAAGAACAAGGTGGAGTATAAAGAGGTATGCCTGATGTCATTTGCCTCAAGAAAGCAGGAAAATTTACATAAAGGGGAAAGAATAATTTTCTGGAAAAGTTTTAAAGAATAAGATGATGCAGATTTCATATGAAATTCTAAGGAATATCTGAAAGAGGATAATTTGATGCAGCAGATTTGAAAAACAGCCCACCAAGTCTTCTAGCTATGAAATGGTTCTCAGCTGTTATCATATCTGTGGATCCCAAGGAGAACATAAGATACACTTTCTCCTCTGTAAGTTTCAAATCAAAAGCAAGGAGGAATTCTAGGAAATGATAGGTTTAACATCAAAGCATTACTAATTGTCCAGGCAAGTGTTCAATATTCTCCAACATTTAGGGATCTCCAGTAATCTGGTATGGAGAACATGACTTAGATCAACTCTCTGGTGGTGTAGTATGCCTTATTCCCTGAGCACCAAATCAAAATGCTCAAGGAATTTCCACAGAAAAGACCCAAGGAACCTGAGCTCACCAGGTTCCTCAACAATGAGGCTGAGGCAGGAGGATCACTGGAGTCCAGTTCAAGGCCAGCCTGGGCAACATAGCAAGATCCTGTCTCAAACAAAACTATAAATACTGTGTAAGATGACCAAGTGATGAAAAAGTGTTTCTGAAGATGCCCTTTCATATCAGTGCTCAAAAACAGAGCCAGTTGACAACAGGGACATCGAACAGAACTGCTTGAGGCTCTGGAAGCAAAAGGAAAGGCAATGTTGCGAATGCCATGTTCTGAGGAGCATGTTCAGGCAGAGTTCCCAGAACTTCGGGTTAGCATTAATCATTGTTTCTAATTACTGTCAGTTTACCCCCACCCCAAACCCCTGAAGGCCAAGCCATCATCCCATGAAACAGGCTGTCTTCCCTTATAATGCATTTTCTGTCTTGCCACTAACAGAATCTGTGGCTTTGGTGTTCCTTTACAGAAGCACTGATCAAATTACCCTAAGATCTTTTTCCGTGTTCTGAGTTATGGGCAGAATTCCAGGATCAAACACTTAACATTATCCTCAAATAGAATACCTTACTTTCCGGGACTGCTGAGAAGCAAATGTTTCTCAGTCATTTCAAGGTTGGCCATTGAAAAAGGCACCGTCCACTTGACATCCTGCCCTCTGACCCTGGGTTATACATGACACATGTATTCTCGTAACCTCTGAAACAATTCCAGTATTATTCAACAACCCCAGTATTATTGCTGTAGCATCTAATGTTCTCCACTGGAAATGTAAACAAGGCCTGTAAACAGGTTACTTTTAACCTAGTCTGTACAATGCTCCCTTCTTAACTTTATAAATCTCATTGTAATTTTCATTTCATTCAATCCATTCACTTAACAAATACACCCATTCTATTATTTAAGTGCTCAGGAGGAAACCAGAAAAACAAACCCCTCACATTCTTTTTTTCCCTAGCATGTTTCAGTGTTTTGCAACACTTCAGATGTTCTTGCTAAGAGTATCTAAAAAAGCTATCACTTAGCATATGAATAGCAGTAAATACTATGGTGATTTTGCAGCTCATTCTCCTAATTTTACTTGGGAGAAACTGAGGCCTGCCATTTAAATCATTTGTCCAAGATCAGCAGTGTCAGAATCAAATGCAGTATTCACTCTAGTGGTTTTCCCAACACATCACTCATACCTTAAAATCTGACCTCTTTTATTTGCCCTGTGACTCCAGGATTCCTACCAATACTTGTGATTACACGCTTTGACTGCATCTTTACAGAGCATATATATGTGTATTATGTATATATATATATATATATATCTTTTTAAAAATGTATAGGACTAACAGTAGCTGACAATTGAATATTCATCATGTCAGTTTGACTTTCATTTGACCTTGAAGTGTCACTGTTACTTAATGTGAAGTTATCAAGATGATAGCACAGCAGATGCTGCCAAATGAAAAATTTGCTGCAATGAGCTTTTTATGAAATATTGAGGCTAAGCAGAGAACCAGTTCCTCTGACAAAAATACTCTCCGTCACTCCCTGCACTAAATCACAGCGTGGAGGCTGCTGACGCTCTGGGCTTTCCACTGCTGGCAATGACACCCCGAATGTGCTTAGCCAGGAAGCATCCGAGATCACGAGACGACCTTTTTATCGTAGATTGTGAGATCATCTTCATTCCCACAGGTTTATAATCAAAACAAAGGTCTTGTTTTTGTGGGGGTTTTTTTCATTACATGGTATTCAAGAACCTCATCTGTGTGAAGGTAAAAAAATATATATATCACGCTGCACTTCACAGGAAACTGCATGCTTTCTTAACATCTTGGAAGTACATAGCATTCTCTCTCCTCTATTGCAGTCCTACTCAGCCCCCACTCTCCCCCGAGGTAGAAAACTTCACATCACGCGCTTGCACAAGAAAACAGTTTATTATTCCATTGGCATTTTTGACCTTCCACTCTGTGAATCCTAAGTGAGGTCAACCTAGCTGAAGTTTAGAGAAAGAAAAGAAAGTCATAACTAGACCCGCTGTACACGAGGCCACTGAGATGTGCTGTGCGTGAGGAGTGTGATGGTACAGACCACCTGCGGCGTTCTCGGCTATCCTTGTGGCACCTGGCTGGGGCACTGGATAGAATATGACATTTACTGAGCAGCCAGGGGCTGAGATCACATTCACTGTTCTGCTGGGAGACTCCAAGGGCAAGCAGCTTTCTACAGGGACAGGTTTAGGAGATGAAAGGTAGGCTGCACTCCTCTGCAGATACAGAAACCAAAGTCTTCTCCATCAGTGGCATGGAGAAGTGTCTGGGGCAAATGGGGAATACGGTCCAGCCACAGTGCACGAACACTCCCTGACGACAGTGTGGTAACCTTTTGTTTCACCAGCTGCAATGGCCCCACTGTTCTGTTCCTGGCATGGTGCTCAGTGCTGGCCAGGATTCATTTCTCCCTATTCAGCTCAAGTTGTAGCTACATAATAAAATGCACAGTGACAAGATTTCCTGAGGCTTTCAGGTGCATTCAGCCTAGCAGGATAAGGGTTGCTACACTTCTAGGTCCAATGGTTACATGAAAGCACCTATTGCTTCCACAACCCGATTGGAAAGCAAACAGATGCTGCAGAGGATTAGTCATTCAGGAGACACTGAAGGATCATTCGACTCATTTGTACAACAGAACACTTTTTGAGTACCAACTATGTCCCAGGCTTTATGCTCAGCCCTGGTTGATACAAATATAGACAAGATATAGCTTGGAGGAGCTCACAGGGGAAGTACACATGTAATACAATATGGCAAGTACAAGATTAGAGAGGAGGACAGGATCTTTACAGGAAGAGTATCTAACCAGTATACAGTGGCTAAGAAGAATTCCTCAGGGAAGTGATACCTAGAATAAAGGGGGAGAAGGAGAAGAGCATTCCAAGTAAAATGAAAAAATAAAAGCAAAGGTAAAGGCACATGAAGGCAGAATGTGGCTTTCCATGGCTAGCACTTAAAACGTGTGGGCATGGCAGGAGTAGCAGCTGGCCAGTAAGGAGCCGAGCAGAGGGCAGGTCAAGGAAGGCTTTATGTCCTGTGCGAAGGATCTATATTCTACAGACACCGGAGTTCCAATGAAGGCTCTGAACAAGGAAGAGACATGGGCAATTTCCTGTGCCTCGGCTCTCAGCTCCTAAACTGGACACGGCCAGAGAGATGTTCTTCCTGAGCTGGAGACACCCCCTTGCGAGGTCATGGTCAGTCACACTACCAGAACCCCTGCTTTCCCCTGGTGACAATGGAAACCTCTCTCTTTTTTTCTACCATTATTAAAATAAAAAAGAAAAAGAAAGTAGTTTCCTGGGCACATTCCTGTAATATTTCAGCTCTTTTCTCATGTCTCAGCTTTAAGGAGGGACAAGAAACAGGGATCTACACGTTGGCACCTCCCCACTCTGGTGGCTGGAACAGGCAGCCTGAGGTGTCTCACTTCTGTCACGGTGTCTCAAGACATTATAACTGCTGATTACATTTCTGTTTCTACTACTAGACTATAAACTCCTTGAAGAGCTGTGAATACCTATGATTTACAGGCTGCACCAATACGGTACCTGAAAGCATTAAGGATTTAAGGTAATATTTTTCTTTCCAGAAGAGTCCTGATCTTGAGCAAGGGTCCCTGAATAACAGGTATTTAAAAAAAAAAAAGTTAGAAGAAAATACTGCACAGCTACTTGAAAATGAGATCAAGGAGACATAACAGGAAGTCAATGTATATACTAGGGGTGGCCTCAACGGTGATTTCAGGTGACAAGGGCTGGGCCAATGCTGGACCCAATTTTAAAGAGTTTGCTTCCATCCCTCTTTCCACTAACATCACTTCCCATCACAGTTCCTGCCAAGGCACTCACAACAGTGGAAACAGTCACAGCAGTATAGAACTGTGTGGGAGATCAGAATTGTCAGGATATGTCAGGCCTGGCATGAGACCAGGCATCTGGGCAGGGCCTAGGGGGACTGTCTCAGTAGTGGTCAGTGAGACCACACGGTGTACAAAGTGCACAATTAACTGTAAGCTTGAATGAAACAAAAATTAGCTTTGATCTAAACCTAGTGTAAGAGAGATCAACCTCTGGCATGGCAGAGTGAGGAGCTCTGCTGACCTGCTCCTCAGCGAGGCTGTTTCTTAAAAAAAAAAAACAATTTAGCTGGGTGCAGTGGCACATGCTTGTAATCCCAGTGATTTGGGAAGCTGAGGCAGGAGGAGCACAAGTTTGAGGCCAACCTGGGCAGCTTAGCAAGACCCTGTCCCAAAATAAAAATAAATCAATAAAGGGCTAGGGATATAACTCAGTGGTATAGCACTCCTGGGTACAATCCCTAGTATCAAAAAATAAATAAAAATAAAAATAAAGTCTTTGGAAATGGTTCTAGGAGGAAAGAACAAATGAAGAAGCATCTATTCATGAAAATTTGGTAAGAAAGATGAGTTGGTAGAATATAAACCAGCACCCCTCCTCCCTGCTCCCAGATCAGCAGGTCGAGGCTCCGCTCCAGATGGCTGCAGCCACAAACACAGGACCTCTCCCCCACATCCCAAAGGGGTTTCTTCCCAGGAGGAGCGGGACATCACTCTTTCTCATCCTGTCCCAGGCACCTGCTGAGTCAGTTGAGACAGTTGAGACCCAGCTGAGACAGTTGAAAGATGGGCGCTTCCTTCCTCTGTGGAGCCCCCATGTGTGAAATGAGTACAACAGGCCAAGAATACTGGGGCTCTGACTGCCCTCCACTAGACAATGAGGTGGTGGTCTCCCTCACCCCCACCAGAAGAGGCAAGAGGAGAGGACCTCAGACTGTCGTCCCCACCCCCTTCTGCACTAAACTCCTAGAGCAAGGTTGTCACACAATGGGAAGCATGTTGTCCTCACTGCCAGCTCTAGGGCCCCCTACCAGAGATTTTGCCTGGAGGGACAAGCAGGTTTTGAAATTATTTCTACTTTTTTTTTTTCAAAGGCATTGGCTTCGTTTGCAGTTGACCATGGAGAAGTTCAAGCCTAAGGGCGTTCTCATGAACCCTGGAACTTATGTGAAAGACATTTGGAAGATTTGTAGATCTAACGCAGTGGCCTTGGGAAAAGAAAACTTCAGACCTGAGAGCAGTATGAAACAGGGAGGAAGGAGGTAGGACACACATGCACACACTTGCTAGACCTGCTTGTCTAGAGGATGAAAGGAATGCTGGTCAAGATTCAGCCCCACCATTTCTTCAGAACAACCTAACACAGTGTGACAAACAGGAGCCGAGCGACATGGATCCAACTAAAGCTCTCCAAATCTAGCATGTATCAGTATCATACACATTGCTAGGGCTACCCCCGGCTTTCTTATTCAGAAGATGTAGAGTGAGGTCCAAGAATTTGTATTCCTAATAATTTTCTAGGAAATGTTAATGGTGCTAGTTCAGGGACTATAATGTGTGAGCCACCGACTGCCCTGATATGTGAATGCTATAGTAGATAAATGAAATTAAAGCAGGTAGAGAATCTAGGTCATAGCTTGAAATACAAGCACCTCTTTCCAGATGAATACTTATTCCAGGAGAGTCAGCAGTAGGTATAGGGAACACCTAGTTGTTTAGCTGCTGGAATCAATTCACCATCCTCTGGTAATTGTACGCCAATTTGCCTCTAGGAAGCACCTTCCTCCCTCGCTTTTAATCCTTATTCTTTGGAAGGCTTTAATGATCTACCTCTGCCCCCACAATGAAGTGACTCAGGCCTAGCTGATCTGGGCTCCGCATTTTCTTGGCTCCAGAGACTGGTTCAGAGATGGGTAATAAAAACTAATAATACATGATGAGCCTTTTTTTCTGAGGCTCCTGAGACATACAGTGCATAAGCATAAGAGAGAAATATTCTTTTCCTGTTAGATTTAAACCAGAAAAGATCTAAGTCTGGAGCTGCCACCTTGCCACAACACGGAGCCTAAAACATGGAGCCTAAATTTTGAAGTCAGAAGAGAGTTGGAGAACTAGCAGATCCTGCAATTATCATTTGAGCCCTGCCTCAAAAATACCTGAAATTTGGCTTGCCCTGTGAACCAATTAAATTCCCTTTTCCTTTCAGCCATTTGCCACTTAAAATTTTAAAAGACTATACGGAATATTGCAAGTGAGAACGGACATTTCTGGAACCTAAGTCTACACGTGGGGTCATGGAGGGAGATGTTCTACATGCTAACAGCACAGAGGCTCCCGTGAGGCACTGACCACGTGACCACGGTTGTCAGAACCTAGAGAGAGTGACCACTCGAGTACAAAAGGCAGAAGTGCGGATTTGCTCAAATCTGGTGCACAGAGGAATCGGGGAGGCCAGTAAGAGGGCACCTGGATTGAGAGCAACGTGACTCACACATCAACCTACACATCTGCCCTCTCTGCCTTCCCCTTTGCTAATTCTCTGACCTTGTGTCCTAGCACTCTCTCCTTGCTGAATTCACTCCAGATATAGTAACCTCCCTGTTTGTCTTCAAATACATCAACTATCTTACTATGGTGTATAATTATAGTGCACCAATAAAAATATTAAAAAAAGTTAAAAAACCAAATGTATCAACCTTGCTCCCACCTTCAGACCTCTGCATTTATTCCCTAGGCCTGGAAGGCTCATGCTGCAGGTGTTTACGTGGCTGGTTCCCTCATTTCCTTTAGCCATCTGCTCAAATGTCACCTTATTAGAGAAGTCTCCCTGGACTATTGCATATAAATATCAAGCGCCCATCGCTACCTGCTCATCATAAACCCCTTCCTACTTGTTCTTTTTCCACGATGCTTCTTATCATCTGACATACTATGTATGTACTTGCTTATTTGTTAACTGCCTCTCTTCAATAGAATGTAGGTTCTATAAGGGCACAGGCTTAGGATCGCAGTTATTTGTTTTGCTGCTATATCCTTGGGTCCTTGGAGAGTCTAGACTATAGTATGTGCTCAATATAATATTGTTGCATAAATGAATAAAAGATTCAGGATTCTGCAGCCACACTTGGACCACCAAATCCTAGGTCTATATGGTTCTGTTATAATCACCATTCGATAAGACTAAAGCTACTGCCTTCCATTTATTTATTTATTTATTTATTTATTTATTTATTTTTGTAGTACTGGGGATTGAACCCAAGGGCATTCTACCTCTAAGCTACATGCCCAGTCCTTTTTATTTTTTTGTTTTGAAACAGAGTCTCACTAGGTTGCTGAGAGTCTCGCACATTGCTGAGGCTGGCCTTGAACCTGTGATCTTCCTGTGTCGGCCTTCCAAGTACTGGGATTACAGATGTATGCCACCATGCCCGGCTGCTTTCCTCTTTATGCATACCACACTGCATTCTGTCCATCCACCCCATTTCTATGCAATAGGCATTGTTTTTTCCTTAATGACATTGAACCCCTGCTAAAATAATTGAGTCAGTGATAATAGGTTTAAGGCATAACTCACTGATATATAATATATAATGAGCATAACTCATTGATATATATAATGAGTTACATAATGCTGAGATATATATATATAATCATATATCAGCATTTTTATTTATATTCAGTAAGGATTTGATGAATGTGTATATTCATGATAGTATTGTACTAGGAGCTCTTGGATCTATAATATTAAGTAATGTGGATGCCAGCTGATAAAATTTACAATCTCTTTTACAGTGTCAAAGATGACCATTGGAGATGTAAAAGCCTTCAAAAATGAAAGAAATAGTTTTGATAAAATCAGGTTGTATCTGGTGGTACGGGGTCTTAGGCCTGCTCCTAGTGGTAGTCTAGAGCTGACTTATATTCAGGAAAGCCAACTGATTACACAGGACTTCTGAGAGCCAGTGGTTAAACACAATAATTATTAGAAACTAAATTAATTAGGCATCAATTAAATAAATTACATTTAAAACAAAGATAATAAGACATAAACTCATCATTCCTTATGATTCTATTACATTTTACTCTACTTTTACTCTCAAGGTTGAGTGTGTCTTTTATTATGGTGGGGATACTACATAAAGGTGAACTGCGGACCATCTGTTCCCAGCTCCATATTCAGTGACTTCTCATTGGACACTTGGAATCTACCATGGTGGGAGTATTTACCACGGAAATCAGCAAGCGCTGTAAGTCAGGGATTGATTTATTGTTTCACTGATGATGAGACTTAGGAAAATGTGGAGGAAATGTTAGTAGTGTCTATTAAAATGGTGTCACGTCTCCGGCCATTACAATTGTGAAAACCCAAAATATCCTTCCAATATTTGAAAACTATTATTTGCAAGAGCAGAAAGCTACTCATATTGTTGAAAAACAGTGAAGTTTCAAAATACAACTTTGTTGCCTCACGGAATGAAAACATCAGTCAACATTCATGATATAACTATAACTGCTCATCAGGTGCAAGCATAGTTTGATTAAGGATACAAATGTTTGGCAAAAATCAATGAAAACATTCAAAATATATGCAATTTATAATAAAAATATGTTTTATTTATGGTGTGTTACACATCCTTTGTATCAGTTAAATTAATAATCAACTTTTACATATACATATAAATTTTTCATACATTTTATTTTCAGCAAACTGGTTTAAATATTTCTAGCTCACCCCTCTCCCTTTGCCTATATCATACCATATAAATTGAGTTGCTTTGTAACCTGGTTTTACACAACATTTCTGTATGACAGATTTTATAATCTTCATGTATGAATCCACACAAAACTTTACAAAATATATATATATATATATATATATATTTTGCGGCACCGGGGATTGAACCCAGGGGCGTTCTACCTCGGAGCTACACCCCCGGCCCTATTTTTTATCCTTTATTTTGAAACCGGGTCTCACGAAGTTGCGGAGGGCCTCACTAATTAGCTGAGGCTGGCCACGAACCCAGATCCTCCGGTCTCAGCCTCCCAAGTACTACAAGCGTGTGCCACCACGCCCGGCTACAAAATATATTTTATGAAGGATTGTTCACATAGCAAAGAGAGTGAGCAGTTTGGAGCAGCATATTTTCTCCCCTGCAGAATACAACTAAATTAACTCAGCCAATATATTAGTAAGTTTGCATATGCTAATAAGCCTTTCCATTTAGGCTTGTAGAGACTCCTTTCTCTGATAAACCATGGTAACTACAAAATAACTGGATCATGTTTTTTTCTTACAGCTCACATTTTTACATTCCTGTAGTCGAGGTGTGCACCATCTTACATAGAGACATAATAAGCGTAGTGCAGGTCAAGGCATAAATCAAGGGGTTCTTGAGACTCCCTAGCTCTGCTTTATGTCTCTTCAATGGCATTTATCATGAAATACAAAATAAAGCTGAGCTTTCTGACTATTAAGAGAAAAAGAGCCAGGAGTGATGGCACATACCTGTAATCCCAGTACTTGGGAAGCCGAGACAGGAGGATTGCAGGTTCTAGGCCAACCTTAACAACTTAGTAAGACCCTCAGCAACTTAGCAAGACCCTATTTCAAAATTTAAAAGAAATAATAAAATAAAATTTTTTAAAAAATTAAAAATGGCTGGGGGTTGTTATGTTCATGTATGTCACTATCTCTATGAATTGCATTATGATGTGAGACAATAATGCACCAGTAAGAGTATTTTTAAAAAGGGGTGGGGGCTAGAGGTATAGCACACAGGTAGAACACCTCTGGGTTCAATCCCTAGTAACAAAGAAAGAGACAGAGACAGAGACATAAAAAACATGGGAATGTAATCTGTTTTTAGTACTCGGGATTGAACCCAGGGGCATTCTTCCTCTGAGCTATACCCCAATCCTAATTTATTTTATTTTTTACTTTGAAACTATAAATTTAATAAGACTTCAAACACCTGTTTTGCTTAAAATTCATAAAATATATCATTAAATGTTTCAACATATATAACTATTATGTCAAAGCTATTTTATTTTTGTATGATAGGAGAACGTTTGCATTTTTAATTCATTTTAGAATAAAATAACATGAAAAAGTTCAATTCTATCTTCCAATATTTTAAAATAAAACTAAGATTATTCTGGCCTAGTTTATTTGTATATGCTTTTTTTTAACATTCTAGAGGTACATTTTGAGGTCCCTTTCCTGATACAACCACATCAGAAGAGTAATTTAGAGACAAAGTCATTCTACATTTTTTGAGAGTTATTCTAAAAAATAATACTTTGCAGGGATTCATCCTCTCTTATGGCCTACACTGTTCATCTGGCTTCTGTGACCACTAGCTAGACCACTCCTTGGTACTTTTTCAAAAGAATTAAAGCTAAAATGCTAGAGTGACACATGGATACCCATGTTTAAGGCGGCACAATTCACAACAGCCAAATATGGAACCAGCCTAGGTGTCCATCAATAGACGGATGGATAAAGAAAATGTGGTATATATACACACGATGGAGCTTTACTCAGCCATAAAGGACAAAATTATGTCATTTACAGGAAAATGGATGGAACTAGAGAACATTATGCTAAGTGAGATCAGCCAGTTTCAAAAAGTCAAAGGTCATATGTTTTCTCTCATATGTGGAAGCTGGAGAAAAAATGGGAAAGAAAAAGCACTCACAATTATAATAAGTGAGACCAGTAGAATAGCAGAAGGGGATGGGGGAGGGAGGAGGAGAGGGGAAAAGGAGGAAGGACACGGACCAGTTAATATTATGTCAACATAGGAAGGTATCACCGCCACCCTTACAGAACACACGGGAGCACATATGAATGTATCACTTTGAAACTCACTATGATGTGTACCTACATTTCACCAATAAAATTCTAAAAAGAAATAAGATTTTGCAGGGACGTATCCTCCCTCGTTGCCTGTGCTGCTTACCTGGCCGCAGTGACACACTGGTCCCACGTGCTGTCAGCTCACATAACTGGCTGGTAATCATTATCAATTGATTGGTCAGTTCAGGTGCAGCAGGCCTGCTCAATTCTCTTATCTGTTATTAATTCCATTTCTCTGGACAACTCTGAGTAATACAATGGCTGTACTAATTGAGCGCTGTACTCATTGAACCCATGACTGTGCTGGAGTGGTTACCTCCGTCATTTCTGATTCAACAGTACAATACCTTTCCGAGTTGTATTCGCTCATTCTTCCCACTTTATACGTGATGAAACCAGTTAGATTTTCAAAACATGAAGCATTTTCTTGGAAAGCATTGTGTGTCTGGAGCTTATTTTCTCCACCATTCTGACAAAGCCTGTGTCTGCTAGACTTCTGGGCACCAAGAATTCTCTATCTTTCCAGGCTTCTCGTGTCTGTGCAATGTGTTTCAGGGATGTAGTTGGCTCTGGGATATCTTTTCATGTGCATCTCCACAATGAAAACCAGCTGTAAGTGAGAAATTAAGTCCATGGGCTGCTTGTTTTATTTAAACAACCCAAACAGTTTGGGCAGATTTTCTTCCCCCTTGCCTCAGCTGTTTGGAGACTGTGTCAATAAAGACTTTACTAAATGTTATATTGAGAAATACAAAAGTGATAAGCTTTAATATGACTGTCAAAGTCCAGCTAAAATTGAACTGCACATGACAAATGATATATAAATAATAATAACAGAATGATCATTACAAACATTTTAAGAAGGAGGGAAAAGGCCAGAGACAGATGCGAAAAAGTTTCTTCCAGTCTTCCAAGTAATGTCTTTTGAAAGGACCTGTGTTTCCTTTTCATGGAGGCTGTGTGATCAAGACAGTGCTCTAGTTAAGGGTGACCAGCTTTATTTGCTCAGTCTACACCCGAAAATCTTGTCTGCATTCATAGGCATCCAACTGCTGTAGGTAACTATTGCTAATCTGAAAGGAATTATTTGTGTGTGTGTGTGTGGTACTGGGGATTGAGCCCAGAGGCATTCTACCTCCAAGCTACACGCCCAGCCCAATTTTTTATTCTTTATTTTGAAACAGGGTCTCACTAAGTTGCAGAGGGCCTCACTAAGTAGCTGAGGCTGGCCACGAACCCAGATCTTTTTGTCTCAGCCTCCCAAGTACTGGGATTACAAGCGTGCACCACCACGCCCGGCTTGGAAGGGATTTTTAATGTAAGTCTTTAGGAAGAAAAAAAGTATTCATTGAGAAAAAGATAAATTTCACTGAGGAACAAGAAAACCCCACTATAGACTATATCTGATAATAATAACAACAACAATAGTTATAGTAGCTGTGATGATGAATTTTGGGCCAAGATGTGCTCAGATATTTAGTCAAACATTGTTCTGGGTATTTCTGAAAGGATGTTTTCTGGTAAGATTGACATTTAAATAAGTAAACTCCATTAAGCAGATTGCCCTTCATAATGTGGGTGGGCCTCATCTAATCAGTTGGAGGCTGATCCTGCTCCAAATAAACGAGAATTCTTCTGCCTGATTGTCTTTGAACTGGAGCAGCTGTTCTTTCTGCTTCAACAGCAGCTTCCAACCTTCAGATTCACACTGCAGATATCAGCTTTCCAGCCTCCACAAACACTTGGGCCAATTCCTTTATAATAGAGTTCCTCATTATAAATATATCTGCATCTCCTATTAATTCTGTTTCCCTGGACAACTTGAAGTAATGCAATGGCTGTACTTACAGTGAGCACTTACGGCATTCCCTCTACTGAGCTATAGTCATTACTACTATCATTTCTGACTTAATAACACAATACCCTTATGAATTATATTCACTCATTATGCCCATTTTATGCATCATGAAACTGATTCAAAGCAGATAACTAACATTATCAGAGTCACTGAAGTAATTAGAGACAGAGCCAGGGCCTGAAAACAAATGTGTTGCTCCCACTGCTTTATTTTTATGTATTTATTATTATGCTGGGTTTATTTTATTATGGTTCACCAAAGATCTATCAGCTCCTCACATTTTCCCACCTTCCTTGCTGTTGAGTGGAGCCATGTGAATAGCGCTGCCCAGTGAAATACGGGTGGATGTGGCATGCGACCTCAGGGATCAAGGCAATTATGAGCTAGTGTGCCTTCTTCATTTCTGTTCTCCCGAGGACACCTATTCCTGCTGGCACAGTGACAAGATGAAAGAAGCCCAGATTGCTGAGTCATCTTCTGGCTGGAAGCCACACAGCAGTCATCTAAGCCACATGAAACTCTTGAGTATCAAATCAACTTTTATTGGACGAAGCCACTGATGCTTTAAGGTTGTTCATTACCATAGCATATGGAACACCTCTTAAATTGCCATTTATACCAATACAAAATAACACTGTGTGATAAGCAATTGAATCATAATAATAAATGTACATATATAATATAGCATAGTAAGGCATCGGGACCAGGCTACCTAATTCAACTCCAATTCCACTAGCATTGGAGCTTGGACAAGTGACTGAGGTTGGATGAGTTACTTAACTACTCTGTGCTTCTTGTGTAAAATGATGATTATTAATACCAGAGTGGGTAGTTGTAATGATCAAATGAGCAAATATACCAAAAGCTAAATGTTGGTATATGTTAAGTGTGTAAAATATGGTTGAGTAAAATTCCATTGTGTGTATATACCACAGTTTCATAATTCATTTATCTGTTGACAAGCACCTAGGTTGGTTCCATAATTTGGCTGTTATGAATTGTATCTCTATAAACATGGATATGGATGTATCACTATAATATTTTGACATCAATTTCTTTGGAAAGATACTGAGGAGTGGTATAGCTGGGTCATATGGTGATTCCATTATCATTTTTCAAAGAACAAAATTATGTCATTTGTAGAAAAATGGATGGAACTAGAGAATATTATGCTAAGTGAGATTAGCCAGTCTCAGAAAGCAAAGGGTTGTATTTTTTCTCTCATATGTGGAAGCTAAAGAGAAATTGGGAAACAAAAGAGACTTTAGATAAATGGGGAGAGGTTCCAGTAAAATATTAGACGAGGATTAAGGGAGGGAGATGAGGGGAGGAAATTTGATGAAGGAAACAGTTCAAAGAATGTTATATACATATACAAAATTATCAACACCAATCTCAATAACATGTATGGGGGAAGGGGGAGAGGGCAGGTTCCGGAGGAAAACACACCAACTACTATAGGCATGTATGTTTCTATCACTCTGAACCCTGTTATGATATATAATTACAATTAACCAATAAAAACTCATTAAAATGTATAAAATATGAACTATTGTATAAAAATATTTTATATTTTCCAAGGTAAAACAAATGTTTTCAACATCATTCACTCAAGTACATTAAATAAACAACAAACCTGTTTAAGTAAACTATACAGCCAACAAATCTAACCCCCCCAAACTAGATTCTGGGGATACAAAGATGAATGAAACATGGCCCAATTTTCCTAAGAGTTCACGGAACAATTCCTAATATAGGAGCTTGCCATATTAATGAGATTAATGTTAAAATTCAATAAGCACCATAAAGAACCACTTTCTGGATTTATACCTATGTCTTGCTCTGCAAAGCGTTTCATTTCCAGTGCCTTCTGGAACACAGTCTGAGAATGTGGACATGAGTAACATCATCTACTTTACTGATGTGATAGAAAGGACATGGGTCCCCCAGTGCTCTCACTGGCTTCAGTTTCTCCTCTCTCTAGCCATTCTCTAGGCTTCCTGCTAGAAGAGTTACCTGATGAAATCATTCTACTACTTAGAAATCTTTGTTATTTCTCCATTGCCTAGAGAATAGCGTACTGTATAAACTCACGTGTGCTCCAAAATATCTGCAGCTAGCCTCCACTCACACAGACAGAGAATGCAAGAGTAGTCACACAGAGAACTAGAGCAGACGCCTTGGATAGAAGCCTACGTCCTGCCTTTTGTCTTTGAAACCTTGGGTGAGAAACTCCTCTAATCTCAGTTTCCCCATCCATTTAAAGGAAATATTATCTGTGCTTTATATCTAACAAGCTTGGAGAATCAGATGACATCGTAAGTGTGAAAGTGATTTACAATTTATGAAGTATGAAGTGAAGCACTGTATGTAAGTACGGTGATATGCCCAACTTCTCTTTTTTTCCCTTTTGGCATTGGGGATCAAACGCAAGGGCCTCATGTATGCTAGGCAAGTGCTCTACCTACCACTGAGCTACACCTCCAGCCTGCATCTCACTCAAACTTTAGTGTAGAGGGAAAAAAAAGTTATCCTGGGGATGTGGAAATGTTGTTAAATACATATTTACCTGGGTGCCTTCCCCAGAGGTCTTGACTCAGTAAGTCCAGGCTAGAGACAGGAAATTTGATTTTTTTTTTACCAAGCACCCCAAGTGATACTGATGCAGATTATCCATAGACCACACTTTGACAAGTGCTAGTGTAAAGCAACATAAATTCCAGAAAGAAGGGTTCTAACTTTTGTAAATATTTTTGGCTCAAGAACAAATATATACATATATATTAATTATGTATTATATATAATATTTACATATTTTATATATGTACACACATATATATTATTTGTGTGTGTGTGTGTGTGTGTGTGTGTGTTGCTAGGGATTGAACCCAGGGGCATTTAACCTCTGAACTATACCCCCAGTCCTATTTCATTTTTTTACTTATTAGTGTGTGAGTGTGTGTGTGTGTGCACGCACACACGTGCGTGTGTGTGTTACTAGGGATTGAACCTAAGGGCATTCTGAGTTATTACCCCCTCCTCTTTTTATTTTTTGTTTTGAAATAGGGTCTTGCTAGGTTGCCAGAGTCTCTCTACTTGCTAAAGCTATCCTCGAACTTGCGATCCTCCTGTCTCAGCCTCCCAAGTACTGAGATTACAGGCATGCTCCACCACTCCCAGCTCTATTTTATTTTTTTATTTTGAACAGGGACACACTAAGTTACCATGTGCTGACCTGGAACCTGTGATCCTCCTGTCTCAGCCTCCCCAAGCACTAGGATTACAGGCATGCACTACCACACCCAGCTTCAACAAAAATATATCTTAATCAATATTACTCTTCTATTTTTATCATCATTCTAGAAGTGGAGCCGGGCGTGGTGGCACACACTTGTAATCCCAGTACTTGGGAGGCTGAGACAGGAGGATCGTGGGTTCGTGGCCAGCCTCAGCTACTTAGTGAGGCCCTTTTTCAAAATAAAGAGTAAAAATAGGGTTGAGTGTGTAGTTCAGAGGTAGAATGCCCCTGGGTTCAATCCCCAGTACCGCAAGAAAAAATAAATAAAAGTGGAAATTATTGTCAGACTACTAGCAAACTAGAAATAGATATATTTATCGAGATACCCAAAAATATTTACTGAGAGAACCAGAAAATTTCACAGGCTTTCATTTCATTTTGGTCCTTGGAAAAAATAAAAACATATAGCTTTACTCTAAATGCAATGATAAGGAAGAACTAAGGGTCAGATGTTGTGGAAACAAATTTCAAATCTCTGGAGCCATCTGGAAAGGAATTGGAGGACTTTTAAGTCTGAGTGTAAATCTATATATTTTTCATTTCTCATGATTGCCTTCTAGGCAGAGGCAGAGTTGGCCGGCAGCCAGACTTTGTGGAAGTTCTTGGGGTGTAAAGGTGGCTGTTATCCGTCTTGATGAGTTTCAACTCACAGATCAATATTTTTTCCATTACCAGTTCTGCCTCCAGACATTGTCATATCTGAAACATTGAAAATATCACCCCTATGTAGTGATCCCTCTTCTCTCTATACGACCCAAGGCAGCAAGAGTATGGTGGAAGGATGGCTGCAGCTGTCCCTAAGAGAGCTGTCCCAGTCAGAGAGTAAGCATCAAGATACCGATGATGATAATATCCAAAGTCACCTCCTCTGCTAGAAATTCCAAGTGGAGTCCATTCTACCTCAGTAGTAAAAAATCCAAATAAGGAACTGAATATAAAAGTCCTTTGGCCAATATAAAATTAAGTAATCTAAAAGTCTTACCTTTTGTCACCTCACTAACTTTGTGTGTGTGTGTGTGTGTGTGTGTGTGTGTGTGTGTGTTATAAATTACTAGTAAAAGCTGTGCATGGTGGCACATGCTTGTAATCCCAGTACTCGGGAGGCTGAGACAGGAGGATTGAAGATTCGGGCCAGCTTCAGCTACTTAGTGAGGCCCTCTGCAACTTAGTGAGACCCTGTTTCAAAATAAAGAATAAAAAATAGGGTTGGGGAGATAGCTTGGAGGTAGAATGTCCCTGGGTTCAATCCCCAGTACCACAAAAAAAAAGTCACTAGTAAAATAAATGGGATAGGCACATATAATTTTGAGACAGTAAAGAGAATGTCTGTCTCAAATCTACTTTATCTTACTGCTGCAACTAATAGATATGACACAGAACTCCAAAACTCAGAGATGTATGATGATATAGAAAAAAATAATTTATATACATAATAAATCCAAGATATTTTAAAGTGTCAATAAAACTTTATTTTCCTTGAGGCAAGCATTCATATTTTTATTTATTCCTTGGTGGCTGCTTGAAGCTAAGCGGTTACAACACATTAATAGATAAACTTTCAGGAAATGAGGCAATGTAATGAAAAAGAAAATACAGAAAGGCACTTTAAATATAGGAAAAATCCTGTACACTATGCTATGGCCCACAAGACACAGATTTTTAAAAAATAAAGCTACAACAGATGTGTGGCAGAAACTGAAAGAAATTTTTACTGGCGCTAATCTGAGCTGACAGCTGTTATTAGGGCTGACTCTGTAATACTTCTGTCATCGCTTCTAAAAAACAGCTCTTCAAATGCAGAAAGGGGAATTAGGGAATATGAGAGGAAAACTTTAGGGATATAAATTTGGCTGTTACCAGTCTCGAAGTTCATCACCTTTTAAATTCACAATCAATATTTTTCCATTATCAAGTCTGCCTCCAGACATCTTTGTATGGAAGCATTGAAAATATCCGTTCTGTTGAGATTATTCCTCTTGACTATATTGGCCACATTTTTTGAAGTAATTCATATAGAATTTTGAGATTCTTGCACTGCAGATAAACTTTGAATGACTATATTTTTAACCTGGAAATGTTTCTGGTGACTCAATCAAGAGGCAATATAATGTTTTTGTTTGGTTTGGTTTGGGTACTGGGGATTGAACTCAAAGGCATTCTACCTCTGAGCTATAACCCCAACCCTTTTTATTTTCAAACAGAGTCTCACTAAATTGCTGAGAGTTCCGCTAAGCGTTGAAGCTGGACTTGAACCTGCAATCTTACTGTCTTAGCCTTCCAAATACTGGAATTACAGGTGTGTTACCATGCCCAGTGAAGGGGCAATATAAGGTAATGATAAGTAAATGTCACAGATTTTACAGTCACATAGCCCAGATTTAAACACTGCTCTCATCATTTTGTGACCCTGGGCGAGCTCTTTAATCTCTTTGATCCTCTATTTCCTTCTCAACAGAATAGGGATAGTAGTAGCATCTACCCATATCAAACTACGAAGATTAAAGATTATACATGTATGTGTATACCTAAGAACATATGTATATGTAATGTGTGAACCCTGCTAAGTCCATCATACACATGATTCTTTAAGCGTTAGATACTGTTTAATATTAATGTCATTACAAAACCACCATACAACTTAGCCTATAGATCAGACTGGGGTGTTGATTAATTCAAAATCTGGGTCTCTGCAAAGTTTAACTCATGAGAAAAGTCCAACTGAATGCATTTCATTTTCACCACTGAGGATTGTTTTGAGGAAGTTTAATTTACTGAATGGACTGCCTGTTTCATCTTGAGTACACACATGGAAAATGTGGCCATAACTCGTGACTCATCTCGAAGCTGTTTTATCAAATTCAGTTCTCAGTCACGAATCAGAGAACATCAAAGAAGTCCACAACTTCACATTCCGTGGTGGCAGTCAGGGAGACATGGTTGGGTTAATTGTACTAAGAACACATGTCCATTTGTGCTTATCCAGTATTTAAGGATAAGAAGGGATTCTGTGTTTCATTCTTGCTAAGGCCGTGTTTTCTTGTCTCTGAGTTGGCTTGGTGGTTAGCACAGGAGAGTAGGGTGTGTCTTTTGGTTGTTTTTTTTTGGGGGGGGAGGTGAGGTAGGGTGGGAAAGGGAGGTGACAAAAGGAGAGAATTATGTTTTTAACCATTTTTCTAAAAACCAAAGAGCTATATTCTTTCATCATTAGTAATGTGACTTCATTTTTCTAAGAAAAAAAAAGTTGTATAGGAAGTAAGAATAGCTACAGAGGCATTATTCTTCCTTTGCTCAAAAAATAGTCCTCTTTCTGACACACCCTCCTCAAAATAGTTCTTTGTCCTTTTTCCCTTGTCAAATACTATTTTTTCAACACTTAATGGAATGTAAATTAAGAGGGTCACATTGTATTTTTTAAACCTTAACTTTCAGCTCCTTATTTTGATAAAATATGTTTTCAGACACCAACATTTCCAATTATGTCAGCTCTAGCCTGGGTAGAAATATGATTTTTCTTTACCTCCTCCTAAGTCCATGGGGGAACAACTAAGTGTGAGCTTTGTAGAGACTATCAAATCTGTGAATTCTTTTATTACTTTTTACATTTCTCGGAAACTCTGTGGTAAATTTTCCAACTAGCCATTTGAAGACAAGCCATAGCTTTAAACCGAGCATGGTGTTGAGACTAAAATCCTAACAATGCTCTTTATTTGCCTTATTTTAGATAGCCCCCGAGTATGTTCGTTTTAGTTGATTAACAACAACAACAAAAGGCAACCGAAATGCACAGGAAAATAGCATAAGGGAACCAATCGTGTTTTTCCTGCCTGATAAACATGCTTCACAGAAGGCTTAACTGTCACATACCTAGAGTTTCAGCTGTTTGAGAGTTTTGATAATAGCACAGATGTCAAAATTCAGCTGCCGACACTAACCTGTCATCTTTCAAAAGGCTCTATAGAGCGTTAGTCCCTTAGGGCCTAAATTCCAAGGAGCAACTGAGCTGCCCCACAACTTGTCAGCTTATCCTGCTTCTGGGAGAGACTTACATCTGTGCACATCTAGGAAACAGAACTGCAGCTTGAAGCTGTGGAGATGCGATTGGAGCACAGCCTCTCAGAAAATAGCACAGAGTTACTTTCGAGTGCTAGATATTCTAGAGGCTTTTGAGATCTCTGGAAAACGAAGCTAACTTCTACCACATTATAGTATCCAACTGGGCAGCAAGCACTTATACACTGCTTTAGACAAGATTCTCGAGGTGGAAAATGATATTGTGGGAGCAGCTCCTTCCTCCACTGGTGACCCTGCTAAGTAGAAGCAATTTCCCCAATTATGACTGCAATTTCTCATCAAGCATTACATAACCCATATCATTTCATCTTCCTAAAATAAATTATTCATGTCGTTTGAAAATTCATCTGGGAGCTGCAGGTCAAATACACCATTTGCTGCTAAATTACTGTTAACATTTTTCTTTTTTTCTGATTTATTAGCTGTTTACACAGAATATTGCTTGGATATAACACATTTTTCTCAGTGCCGTTTTTCTGCGAAAAAAGTACATCTCTATTTTCTTTTGCTTCCCCAAGGTCAAGTTAAGGGTTATCATTGGCTGTGAAAAAAGAAAAAAGTAAAGAAAACCACATCATATACCAAAAAAAACCCTCAACTGATACTATCCCACCAAAGTATTGAATACATGAAATGACTATTCTATGACAATTATGTATATAGTGCAATGGTCTATAAGGTTTGTATCCCAGCTCCTACACTTCTTTGCTGTGTGACAAGAGGCAAATGATTTCCTTCTCTTGGCCTAACTGGATTCATCTCTAACATGAACATATTGTTTGTTCAAATTTTGTGAACTATTATAAAAATTAAATTAACTAATACATAGAGAGTGTTTAGGTAAATGCTAGGCATGTAGTAAATGCTTGCTAAATATAAACCATTAATTTTTTGGCACTGGGGATTGAACCTAGGAGCATTCTACCTCCAAGCTACACCCCCAGCCCTATTTTTCATTCTTTATTTTGAAACAGGGTCTCACTAAGTTGTGGAGGGCCTCACCAAGTAGCTGAGGCTGGCCACGAACCCGGATGCTCCAGTCTCAGCCTCCCAAGTACTGGGATTACAAGCATGCACCACCACGCCCAGCCTTAAACATTATTTTTTACATGTTTAAATAATTGTCACATTATCCTAATTTGATCTTTTAAAAATTCACGATTTTTTAAATACACTTTTGTTGGTACATTGTAATCATACATTATATTGAGGTTTAGTGTGATAGAAAAATACGTGTACATAGAACCCAGTGCATTGATAAAGAAATGAGTCAATGAACAGTGCAATTAGTTATGGTGCCTCTGGAATGTGGGTCACTAATCCAACCACAGAATGCAGGCAATCAAGTGTTTGGCAAACTAGATGCCCAAACATGTGCCTAGAAAAGGGAAAATTTGCCAGTCTACCAGGGGAGACAAATGTTTCGGAAGCATCTATACAGAATGCTGAGGTGTGGTTCTTACCTACCCAGCTACATACCCACTGAGGGCCTGTCCCAACTACCCCATCTCAAGGGGCTCTTGTCATTTTGTCATATCACCTTGTTTATTTCCTTCATAATATGCATAAGTATCTAAAAAGTATTTACCTACTTTTAAAATTATTTACTGACTCCCCAACACATTTTCACACATTTCTATACCTACTTCTTTTCCCCATCCACAAAATTTATGGCAAAACATTCTCAGTGCCAATTCGTTTCTCACCACCTTGCACAAAGGAAGCAACACACACGGCATATCCCGCGGTCTTCTCCTGCTGCTGCCTGTGGAATCATCAATGCAAATATGCGTGTAGCATCAGGGGAAGGTACAGGCGCTAATCATAGAAACCAGAATCGTAACAGTTGTCAATCATCATTGTCAAACTCCACGTTTACGAACCACCATTGTAGAAATGGAAGGATGGTTGTAAAAAAAAAAAAAATGGTAATGTCAGCTCTTTTTTCTCACTCTCCATGTTAGTATAGGAAAAAAAGTACATACTAAGATGAAATTATATTATTCTGAAATTCAATTGGGATCTTAATGTTTAATAAATTAACTAATTAAAGATAAATAGTATTATTGGCCTGTTAAATGCAGGAATCTCCAAACATGCTGGTCCCAATTTAGTGTTGTTTGGTGATTCCTCTGATTCCAAGGGTGCTTTGTATTTCTATCTGTCACAGACTGGCTTCCTTTTTTTCTGATACTAGAGGATAGAATGACAGTAAGTATAAAAGACCATCTTTGGCCTTGGATTCAGACACACATATTTCATGGCAACTATAACAACCAAAATGAGATCCAGTATGATGGTCTGCACAGAGCACTTTCATATTGAGTACAGATGCAGTGCTAGACAGTTTTATGTGTTGAAATTACTGATGTACTAATAGCTTTCATTTGCAAGAGTCCAAATCTGGAATATATTTCTACAAGCATCATTTTCCATGTGCGGTCAACCACAATCCTTTGGTGGTGTTCAGTTGACAGATGAAAGATCCCAAATGGGTTCACTCACATCTGGTGCCTTGACAAGGAGGGCTGAACGGGGGAAGTTGACCAGATCACCTACATGTGGCCTCTCCAGCATGGCAGTCTCAGGGCAGTGGGCTTCTTACATGATAGCCCAGACATTCTACGGGGGATTCCAAGAGACATCAAGTGGAGGCTGCCAACATTTTAAGGCTGGAACCCAGGATGACCTCACTTCACAGCCCTCCCAGATTCAGAGGAATGAGACATGGATATTAGACTACCACCTCTCAGTGGGAAGATTGTCAAAAGAATCTGTGGCTGTCCTCATTCTTACACACAAACATTCCATGGATTAAAAAACAACTATGCTGTACTATTTTATTAGTACAGCTGCTATGGAGATCAGTGTGGAGGTTTCTCAGAAGACTGTGAATGGAATCACCATATGACCCAGCTATAACACTCGTGAATATCTTTCCAAAGGAACTGAAGTCAGAATATTATAGCAATACCTGCATGTCCATGTTTATAGCAGCACAATTCACAATAATCAAATTATGAAACCAGCCTAGGTATCCATCAACAGATGAATGGATTGCAAAACTGTGGTACATACACACAATGAAATTTTATGCAGCTATAAAGAAAAACATAATTATGTCATTTGCAGGAAAATGGATGGAACTAGAGAATATTATGCTAAATGAGATTAGACAGTCTCAGAAAGCGAATAGTTGTATGTTTTCTCTCATATGTAGAAGCTAGAGAGAAAGTGGGTAACAAAAGAGACCTCAGATAAAAGAGTAGAGACTCCAGGAGAACGATGGAGGGGTTTTATGGGAGAGAGGAGGGGGGATAGAGACATATGATAGAGACAATGAAGCTAACAGTTTAAATATGCTATGTACATATATAAAATTATCAATACCAATCTCAATGATATGTACAGGGAAGAGGTGGGAGAAAGGTGGGATCTGGAGGGAAACACACCAAGTGTTGTGTGCATGTATATCCCTATCACTCAAACCTCATTATGACGTATAATTACAATACACCAATAAAAGTATAAAAATAAAAAGCAACTAAGTGTATCTATCAGTGAATCATCAAATGTGCTTCTTATATAGTTACATACTTTTATTAATTATCAAAAATACACCTTTGATAAAACATACACATTTTGAGATTTGAAAGTTTTTTTTTTATAATTTACGAAATTATGTAACTATGGTCAAAGAAGCACATTTGATGATATAGGAGAGGTTCTTTTTATGTCATTAAGCAGAATTTAAAATTTTCAAGAAGACTGATTTTTATGGACCAAATTATGTCCCCCTATGCTGAAGTCCTAAACTCCAGTGCCTCAGAATGTGACTGCTTCAGAAACAGGGTCTTCTTTCAAGAGGTAATTAAGTTAAAATGACATCATAAGGGTGGTCCCCAATCCAATGTGACTAGTGTCCTTATATAAGGAAGAGATTAGAACACAGACATGCACAGAGGGGAGACCATGGGAAGACACAGGAGAAGATGGTCATCTACAAGACAAGGAAAAAGGACGCAGAAGAAACAGAACCTGCTGACACCTTGATCTCAGGCTTCTACCTTCCGGAATTGCGAGAAGATACAGCTGTTGCTTTAGACATCCAGTCTGTAGCAGTTTGTTATGGTGCCATAGAAAACAAGTACTGTGATGTTTGACTTTAGTAATGCATTGGTTGTCGGGCGTGGCAGCGCATGCTTGTAATCCCAGTACTTTGGGAGGCGGAGACCGGAGGATCCGGGTTCGCGGCCAGCCTCAGCTTGCGCACGCGCGCACGCGCGCACACACTCTCTTTCTCTCTCTCCCTCTCTCTCTCTCTCTCTCTCTCTTTCTCTCTCTCACTCTCTCTCTCTCTCTCTCTCTCTCTCTACCTAGTGAGGCCCTCCACAACTTCATGAGACCCGGTCTCAAAATAAAGTATAAACCCCCGGTACCGCAAAATAAATAAATAAATAAATAAATAAAAATAATGCATTGGTAAATTTCATAACTGCTTTTTTCTTTAGATACTGAAGTAGGTATGCTGGGTAGTGCTAACAGCTAAAATTTGTTATCCCATAGACTGCTTTAAATGGTTTTCCATTAATTTTAATTTCAAATGCAGCAATAGGTATTGTTAAAAATAAGATTAATAAGCAATTTACTTCAGAAATACTTGAACTTCTATCTTAATATTTACCAAAAGAAAAAGCTATCTGAATAAATTTTCAGATACTTTAATTTTTGCTTCACTTTTTAACCACTAAATAATACTAAATCATTTTGTTAATTATTTTCATTGGTCACTTTAAAGTTTCTTTGACATTTACTGTGCTTTTTTCTCCTTAATGGAATTTTCATCTATCTTAATTAATTGGATTGGAATAAAAATTTCAAACAAGTCACCATCTCTATTTATCCCTTGAACTTTTAGGTCTAATTTAAATAGGTCTAGTTTTCTACTTTTTTTTTTTTTTGCATTGGGGATTAAACCCAGTGGCATTCTACCTCCAAGCTACACCCCTAACCTCTTTTTTATTGTTATTTTTTATTTTGAAACAGGGTCTCCCTAAATTGCTGAGGCTGATCTTGAACCTGTAATCCTCCTGTCTCAGCCTCATAAGTACTGGGATTACAGGCATGTACCATCACGCCCAGCTGAAATAGGCCTAGTTCCAGAACGAAACTTCTGTTTCAACTCTTTCTTCCTTTGACTACCAGATTCCACTGTCTCTTAATTTTCTTACCTTACTAGTTGCTTGTTTTCAGTAGAATGTTTTACATACTCCTCTTCAAATGACCATCGTTTAAAAGTTAGTGTGCCCCATAAAGCTATAATTGGTAATCTTCTTTTTTTCCTAAAAACACTCCCTGAATGATGTCATATATCCTCAAGGTATTAGCTGTTCCCTATGTGCTAAAGACTTCAAAATATTTCCAGTCCAGTTATTTCCTGGGTCTCCAGACCCATACACCCAAATGCTAATTGGATCTCTGAGTGTTCCACTGGCCCCTCACAGTCCAGCAGTCCAAAGACTCATTTGCCACCAGTTTTGTAAGATCAGCTCCTCCTTCCTAAGATCAGCTCCTCCTTTCATTAACATCATGAATGATCCAGCCACTCAAAGTGGAAAAACCTGACTCCTCGTTTTTCACCTCACATAGAGAACTAGTTCTCAAAGGATAAATCCTCCTCCGTCTTAGTATTTTTTTTTTAGTGTAAGTGAACACAAAATAAACACACATATTATTACTCCTAGTGCCTGAGGCCTGAATCATGGCTTTCATACTAGATCATCTAAGTTATTTTAACTCCTTCTGAATACACATCCTTTCCCCTGGCTTTGTATTGCTCCTAATTCATCCTCCATACGGTCAAGAAAGTGCTCATTCTACATGGGAAAGCAGATCCTCTTTCTTGTTTAGAATCCTTTACTGCTACATAGAACCACACCCAGTTCTGAGTTAAGTCCAAATTCCCTAACATGCAAGCAAAATCAATATTAGGTCCCTGTTTCTTTTTTCTCATGAATAATTCCTACTCCTTAATCAAACTCACTGGCTATCACTTCACCCAGAGTGCTCCCTGGCCCCCTTCCTGCTCTGACCTCTGAACTCCCCCCAAGTTCAGTCCTTTGCAGGTCCTTCGGTCCTTCATGCTCCTGTATGATCATACCTGTATTTATCTCTCATCCAGGAGACAGTGAGCGCCCAGAGACCAGCTACTGGCTTTCATGTGATATCAGAGGTGTGTAGTTTCCATTCAACAAATATTTTCTAAGTGAAGGAATGAACACAGTTGATCACATATTAAAATTTCCCATTGGAACTCACAAGTAAGTTTTAAGAAAGAGCCACAATGTGTCTGAAAGCCCTGAAATAACAACCCGGAACCACAGTCAGCATTTCCTAGTGGAAGCTAGGTTCATACAAAGGAGAAGATCCACCCGTTTGGAGAACAGTCCTTGAAGCTCCTGCTTGCTTGCTGACTTGAAGAAAACCTGTCTTGAGGATGACTGAATGGTAGTGATTTAAAGGGTCATTACCTGTGCATAAGACTGGAAACATTTATGACTGGTGAGAAGGAGAAACATAAGGATGTTTTAAAGGAAAGACACTGAGCCTGCTGTAAATGACCAGACACATTGAGGGCAATCAGTGCTTGGGATCACAACTCTCATGTGCAGTGCAATAATCAAGGGCAGAATCACAGGGTACATTTCATAAACTTAATAATGTTCTTGGGCAAAAATAAGACAATTCTTTGAGCACAAAAGCTGTCTTTATTGGAACTTATTTTTATTTCCCTAAAATAAGTACATTCTTAGACAATATAATGAGCAGTATGTAAAAAAAAATTTGTTTATAATAATGTCTGACTCAAAACACCATTTCATTGAGAAGACTTAGTACTAGTTCTTTGGGGGTTCCTAGTCTCCTTTTAAAAGGGTTCTGTCAAAGTTCTAGGATCTTCTGCCAAGCTAAGGTCCTGGAAAAGAGGATGAGAGTGGTGTGCCCTCTCCTTAAACATCATTCATACAAATTGCCTTTGAAGCCTATGACATCCTTTTCAATTGGTTCCCTCATATTTGTAGATCTTTTCTGCTATTTGGGGGGATTATTTATGGTTCTCTCTTCACAGACTCAGCAGGAAGTCCACCCCAGAGAATACTAAAAGTGAAGCGTGGGTGCTCTTTCATTCCTGGTAACTGTCCTCTTTCAAAATCTAGATGTGGTTTACCACTTGGTCAAAGAACAAGCATTACTTTATACCAAACACTAAGCAAAAAGAATAACTTTTAATCAGTGATTCTGTAAAAATCTACCATCTCTCTTTTTTCATTTTGTAATCAATTCTGCTGCTAAAAATTATGAGCACAATATGTGAGGCTTCCTCTCTGTTGGTAGTAGGAAATTTGTTGTCTCTGGCTCCTTTGACATCATAGACACAGCAGAGGCATACAGATGAGGAATCTAATTTCTCTGGCCTCTATTCCTCTTTCCTATCATTAATGTGTTCTGAATCCCTTCAAAGCACTACCAGCATAACTCAGCCCCTACTCAGCCAACAGAGCCCCCTTCCCTCAAGTCCTTTCAGTAAATGTTATGGTACCTGCTGTGGTCCACAAAATCATTTAGAATTAGACCAGAGTACAAACTTGCACCATCTACACAATCACAGCATGACAGTCACTAACTAAACTGATGGCATTCTTTTCCCAAAAGACAAGGGCTTTACAAACTACTTCAGGTGCTAATTTGCCCTCTGATTTCACTGAGTGCGATTTTCATAAGCTTAATTTCGGTCATGGAACAGCAACTCCTCATTTGTGGTTTCTTGCTTGGTTAAATACAGAAGAAGTCTCCAAAACTCAATTTAAAAACTTATTAATATTTTCAGACTTAGTCGGGCATGGTGGAGTGTGCCTGTAATCCTAGTACTTGAAAAGCTGAGATAGGAGGATCGCATGTTCGAAGACAGCCTCAGCAACTTAGAGAGACCCTGTTTCAAAATTTAAATAAAAAAAGGACAGGGGTATAGCTCCAAGGTAGAATGCCTCTGGGTTCAATCCACAGTAGCAAAACAATTTATTTTCAAACTTATTAACACATCATTTAATTTAATAATCTATTTAGCTGAGGCATAAAATGGCTTCAAAGCCTATAAATGTCTTGTTCATGTGATATTAGTTATATGTTGATGTATAACAAACCTCCCAAAATTTAATGTCTTTTGTGTGTGTGTGGTACCGGGGATTGAACCCAGGGGCGTTGTACCTCTTAGCTACACCCCCAGCCCTATTTTTTATTCTTTATTTTGAAACCGGGTCTCACTAAGTTGCAGAGGGCTCACTAAGTAGCTGAGGCTGGCCACAAACCCGGATCCTCCAGTCTCAGCCTCCCAAGTACTGGGATTACAAGCATGCGCCACCACACCTGGCTCAAATTTAATGTCTTGAAACAACAATGATTAGTATTCCTCATGATGCTGTGGCTTGGCTATGCAGTTTTGCCTGGGCTCACTCATGATATTGCATTGGCCTGGAGGGGCAGCTAGACTAGAAAACCCGCAGTGTCTTTACATGTCTAGAGTGGATGCTAGCCATTAGCTAGGGTGCCCAGTTCTCCTCTGCATGGCCTCTCATCCTATAATAGGCTAGACTTGCCTCCCTCCATGGTGGTCTCAGGGTGAAGAGTGAAGGCAGAACCTGCAAGACCTCTTGAAGCCTAAGTCCCAGAGTGTGCTAAATGTCACTTCCACCTCATTCTGTAGGCCATGGAAGTCACGAGGATGGATCCAATGGTGTAGCTTTGCTTCATCTAAAACCTATAATCTAAGCCGGGCGTGGTGGCGCACGCTTGTAATCCCAGTACTTTGGGAGGTGGAGACCGGAGGATCCGGGTTCGCGGCCAGCCTCAGCTAGCTCTCTCTCTCTCTCTCTCTCTCTCCTTAGTGAGGCCCTCTGCAACTTCGTGAGACCCGGTTTCAAAATAAAGTACAAAAAATAGGGCCGGTGGTGTAGCGCAGAGGTAGAACGCCCCTGTGTTCAATCCCTGGTACCGTAAAATAAAATAAAATAAAATAAAATAAAATAAAATAAATAAAATAAAATAAATAAAATACCTATAATCTAAAAGAAAAAATTTATCTGCAAGTCCAGATTTAAGAGGGTGAAAAAATAGACTCTCACCTGTCAGGAGTAGTATACACATCAGGATGAATAGAATTTACAGCCATATTTTGCAATGCACTCCATATGTGGACTCACTCATGAAAATTTTGCAAGTGTTATTCTACGTGTAGAAAAACAAAAGACTCCAAAAAACTCTTATGGAAAAAATTTTCTAGCAGGGTGTGGTGGTGCATGCCTGTAATCCCAGTACTTGAGAAGCCAAGACAGGAGGATTGCAGGTTCAAGGCCAACCTCAGCAACTTAGCAAGACCCTCAACAACTTAGTGAAGCCCTGTTTCAAAATAAAAATTACAATAGGGCTGAAGGTGTAACTCAGAGGTAGAATGCCCCTGGATTCCCTAGTCCAAAAAAAAAAAATTCTGAAGAAGCGTTTAACCAAACATATCATTTACCTCCTATGTATCACTATAAGTCCTCTCAGTCCTAATTTTCTGTTGTTCCAGCAACTACATCCATCAACTTTGCATGGCTCCAAACTAGAGGCAGGGTCTCTCTAGCATGTGAGAAGTCCTGGGCAAATATTTTAGCATGGAACCTAATTATATAAACAATGGGGTTCACCCCAAATCAGCATGGAGACCCAAACTCACACCATCCTACAAAGGAAATACTGTTCTGATCATGTGCCTGTGACTTCCCTGCTCTATTAGACATGAGATGACCCATGTCACATCTCCTTGTCCCATCTCTGCTGCAGGCAGATGTGCACAAGCTCAATCTTATGATGACATCTAAAATCTATCATTTTTCAAACTAGGAGCCTTCTCCCACATCTCAAAAGTCCATGTAAGCATGTAAGTGCACATGTTAGCACTCCCCAGAAAGAGGAAAAAGTCATACCTCCCAGGGAAGATGCTCAGTAAATAAGGCCTGGGAGAGATCAGGTAAGGGCCCCATCCTCCACTACAATTCTGAGGCATTCTGCAAACATCTCAGACTTCCTGGTGGAGTAGTGCCCCTATTGCTTATTATAGGGTTCTCAATAATGCACTCCAACCATATTTTTTCTTCTTCCCTCTTTCTTCCAATTCCCTCATTCCTGATTCCTAACATGACCAACCAAATAAACTCTCCATACCTCAGCCTCTATTCAGGCCCTGTTTTCAAGGTAACCCAGGCTAAGACACCATGGGACTCCCTTTTTTGCTGACACATATACAACCCAGAAGTGTGAGGGAAGGGAGATAAGCCATTGAGTGACATTTCAATGAGTGGGAGACTGAGTCGGCAGATAAAATCTTACTTCCACCCCATCCCACAGACTTTTCTGAAAAGTATTGCTTATATGGCCTCTTCATGAGCCCCTTGAAACTGAACAATCACTAGAGCTTGATGCCAACAGTGAAAAGTTTCATAACACACCTTCATGTTGACTCTCCTTCCTTCCCTTCCTGGCTCCCCTTTCCCTCCCTCCTACTTACTGAGATTGAACTCCCTAACAAAATAATAACACAGAAGCCTTTAACTCATACTCTGCTTCTTACAGAATCCAAGCTAAGTGTAATGGTTTTGATTTATAATGTCCCCCGAGACTCATGGAGAGTAGGCAGCCATATTGGAGGCAGAGTTTGGTTGCTGAGGAAGGGTCCTTGGGGATGTGGCCTTGGGGATTATATATGGTCCTTCCTCCCCTTCTCACTCTCTTGCTTCAGGCCTCCATGATTTGAGAGCAGAGTACTTGCTCTCTCCTTCTCTCTGCTCCCTCCCGCCATGCCCTGAGCTCCGCAAACCCAGCCTAACGTGGACTGAACCTCTGAAATCTCCAGAATTATGAGCAAATAAATCTTCCTTCCTCTAAATTTGTTTGTTGTCAAGTGTTTTGGATTACAACAATGAGAATGCTGACTGAAACACTAACATGCCACACCACACAGAATCCACGTCAACCAATAGTTAGTGGGAAATGTGGGCCACCGTGGTTATTAAGAGTTCAAGCAGATTTCAGTTTCTGGTCCAGCAAGGAAGGAGCTGAGAGGTCACCACTCCATCCTGACAGTAAGTAAAAACCTAAACAAACTGAAAACTCAACAACTCTTCTTAGATCTCTCAGATAACTGAGGTCACAGGGGAAACCACTGACCCCAAAATTGATAAAAAAAAAAAAAGCAGACAGATATAGAGAATCATAACTTACCAGAGCAGAAACCTCAGTGGGAACCAGTGCTGGGGAAGGAAAACCTGAACTGCAATTGACAAATTATTAAAGATTCAGTGCAGACAATTCTAAGAGTTAAAAAGCAGGCAGAACAAGCTGGGGGGTAGGGTGGGGGAAACACTTCTGTGTTTGAATTCAGGAGCTCAAACAGGTTCTTACAGAGAATATCAGAAAATTCTCCTCTTTCTTCTGGCAGAGGGAGGGAAAACAGAACCATCTGAAAACAGATCCGAGCATTCTGTTCTTAACAAGGCCTGCTCTTAAAAGAAATTACTTTTCCAGAGTCTAACCTGCTAGGGTTTTATCAGAGCCTAACCCACCCAGGGAAAGAGAAATATCCAACCTCAGCCCTCTCTAGATATCGTGTCCCACCTAATAGGGGAAATAACTGAGAAGCACTACTGAAGTTCAAGGCCAAGTATTCACCAAATACTGAGACTAAGAACATTAGAATAATAACATTCTCTAGAATGCTTCCCCTGTCCCCACACCTTAGCACCCATTTACTAAAGTCCTATTTACCACAGTTCCTTTTACCAAGTACATCATGTCCACCTTTCAACAAAAAATTACAGGACATGCTAAAAGGCAAAATATACAGCTTGAAAAGATTGAACGATTATTAGAAACAGTCAGATTTTCCAGGAATATTGTACACAAGAATTTAATGTGATACATTATCCATCTGTTCTTGCATGTTATGTTTTTCCATTGATGCCCTTAGCATATTATTCATCTCTAGTTTAATAAAATTAAACTAGAAATAAATAATAGAAATATAAAAGATGACTAGAAAATCCTCAAATACTTGGAGATTAAACAACATGCTTGTAAATAATACATAGTCAAAAAAGAAATCTCAAGAGAAATTTTTAAATTTAAAACATTCCAAGTTAAATTAAAATGCAACTTATCAAAATTTAAGGGATGCAACAAAAGCAGTGCCTAGGTGAAAATTTATAGTATTCAGTATATATATTAGAATAGAAAAAGGATCTAAAATCATTAATCCAAGTTTCTACTTTATGAAACTAGAAAAAGAAGAGCAAATTAAATCCAAAGTAAGTAAAATAAAATAAAAATACAGCAGAAATCAATGAAATAAAATTCTCAAAACCAACAGAGAAAGTCAATAAAATTAAAAGCTGGTTATTTGAAAGATTAACAAAATCAATAAGCCTCAATCTAGACTAATGAATCTAAACACAGACCATATACCCTTCATGGAAATTAATTTCAAAATGGATCATAGACCCAAATGTAAAGCACAAAATTGGAAAATTCCTAGAAGACAATATAGATGATAAGATAGATAGATGAAAGATAGATAGATGATAGATAATATAAACGATAATATAGAGAATGTAGATGACCTTGGGTATAGAAATGACATCTTGTGTGTGTACGTGGTACTGAGGTCTGAACCCAGGGCCGTGCATGTGTTTTAGCATGCACTCTTCCACCAAGCTAGACCCCCAGCCCAGCAATGACACTTTAGATACAACACCAAAGGTATGATCCATGAGGAAAGAATTGATAAGCAGGATTTCATTAAAATTAAAAACTTTTGCTTCCAGAAAGACAATGTCAAGAGAATAACTAGACAGACCACAGACAGGGAGGAGGTGTTCACAAAAGCCACATGTGATAAAGGACCTTTATCTTAAGTATACAACAAAACTCTTAGAACTCAATAGTAAGAAAACAAACACCCTAATTTAAAACTAAGCCAAAGGCCTAAATAGACACCATAAAAATAAAAGATGGCAAGTGAACATATGAAAAGAAGTTCATCATTATCTCTCACTCAGGAATTGTGAATTAAAACAACAATGAGAAACAACTGCACACTGATTGGAATGGCCAAAATCCAAAACACTGACAATACCAAATGCTAGTGAGGATGTGGAGCAACAGGAACCCTCATTCATTGCTGGTGGGAACGCAAAATTGTCTAAGCTAAACATAACTCTTAGCACACAATCTAGCAATTGTACTCCTTGGTGTTTACTCAAAGGAGTTGAGAACATATGTCCACATAAAAACCTGCACACAGATGTTTATAGCAGTTTTATTCATTATCTCCCAAACTTGGAAACAACCAAGAGGCTCTTCAGTAGGTGAATCGATAAACTGTGGTATGAAGAGACCATGCAATATTATCCAGCACGAAAGAGAATGAGCTATCAAATCAGGAAAACACGTGAAAGGAACTTACATGAATATTACTAACTGGAAGAAGCCATCTACAAAGGCTATATAAGCCATATGAGTCGGGCTATATAACATTCTGGAACATTTCAGGCATACAACCCATCCTGGCTTTATCATTTAATTAGGTATTTGCCTTTGGCCAAGTGACTTAAGCTCTCTTTTCCTTAAATTACTCATTTGTGGAACAGAACTAAAGATTGTCTCCCTCATGGGATTATTCTGAGAAATAAAGAAAATAAATGTATATAAAGAGGTTAGCACAGGACTAGGCAGAAAACACCCATTTGACAGCTATCTCATGTTTGAAAGGCATCTCTATTATCGTCTCAAAGATATAAAGAAGACAGCAAAGCAAATGCTCTCTGGGAGCTCATACTCTAGTAAAAACTATGAAATTCTAGTCATTAGTTTGTAATAATTTTTTCATATATGATTTGCTCAGGAATTAAGGGTCCTAAAAAGTAATTCCATTGTAATCTGTTGTTGAAAAAGAAACTTTCAGACATCATGACAAGTATGCAGACTGTGTCAGCTATATTGCAGCTACAGAGTCCTCTGTAGAGCTCCAGTCCCGGTATTAGTCAGCTTTATGGCTTTGATGAGCATCACAAGCAGGAAGCCACTAAATGCTTCATCGGTGCTATATTTGGTGCTGGTTTAGCCCTTACTTAGAAAACCTTATTCTGTATTGATCTTCTTACCTCAGAAACGAAATAACTACCCTTAGGGAAGTGGAAATTATACAGAGCTATGTGAGCTAAGCTTAACTCTGGGATTTATGTCTGCAAGATACAAAATGCTAAATAGGCAAGGAAGTTCAAGAACATATTTTCATCAAAAAGGCATAGAGAAATAATTCCCTAGTAACTATATTGGAAATCTGACACCCCAGAAAAGGTAGCGTGGTAGAGTTTTTAACATACTTAAAAATATAGACATGCTTGACCCAACACCCACATACCTCCTACAAACTTCACTTGACATAGCAGAATTTGTACAAGAGAGATTAATAAGGTTAAGAACCTCTTTTCATCCCAAATCAACTGCCATAATTACATTTTCAACAGCAGCAAGGTCTTTTTGATGTGAATCAAAGGTGATTTTATACTGATGTTCTGACTCAGTTATATGGAATAATTTTATATATAGCAAAAACATTAAAGGTAGAATTTTGCTAAATTCATCAGTAAACCAACTATGGATAAGAATCACTAATAAGACTCCTGAAGTAATACAGTTTAATGCAATGTCAGATCAGACCTTTTGAACCAAACTAGAAATTCTAATTCAATAAAAATTCACATAATTTTAAAAATTATTTAAATGATATCCATAATACTCTTTCTGGCATTTTATTTATGCTGAGTCACTTCAAAAATGGAAAGTAGAGAATAGTGACATATTTATCTCTCATTATAACTCAAATAAATGTAATTTTTAGTTCAAAATTGTCTAAATGGCAAACTTCCAATTTTCTACTTTTTCAAAAAATCCATTTAGACAGACTATCTGGGGTCCCAGAACAGTCTTTAAAAATAAGACATAAGCATTGTTTGGTTGGTTTTCTACATTTAGAGTCAAGGCCTGGACAAGTATAGAACACACATTTGTGGTTGCAGGATGAGATGTAAATGTTAACTTTGACAATTTAAAAGCAAAAGTGTAGCTGAAGAAAGAATGATATAGAAACAGGAATGGAAAAATGAGAAAAGAGTAGGCATCCTACTGTATAGATGTACTCATTTTACAAAGCAATGAATCAAGAAATCCTGTTTAAAGATTAGAATATAATTATCAAATTTAAGCATGGGATACAGGAACAGGAGAGTAATGTGAGTTAAAAACCTCACTTTTAACAGGAAGTCTACTAATATGATCTATTGATTATGAAAACAAAGAAATAAGTACATTATCTAAGGTTATCAAGATAATCCTCAAAAAATTTAGGAAGTAACAGCTAAAAGATGTTGCCTTTGGGGAGAATAATTGGGTATGGAGAAGAAAGGGGTGAGAAACTTATTTTCCATCATAAGCTCATCAGTATTATTTAATTATTTCCCATATTCAGGTGTTACTTTGAAATACACAATTCATAAATAAAATATTGCCATGTGTGTGTGCTGGTATTACTTATTAATAGATATTTACAAAGTATACTTAGATATAATCATAGGTAACTTCAAAAGAAACCATTTACAGAATATTTTCATCATAAATCACTGTAATATTATACTAAAAATTAACTTTATTCTGAAAAGCTCAGTATTTTCCAGCTCATTAACATTTTTCCAAGTGAAGTAGGTCCATGATAGAAAACATTATTCATATTTAACAACTGACAACCCATTATTAGTGTAATAGGAAGAGAGAGAGAAACAAGACTACACTTCCAGACATTACCAGGAGTATCCATGTGGCAACAAGAAAATCACATCATTTAATCTGTTGGGACCTTAGTTTCTTCTTCTGGTAAATGAGAGAAGCAACAAGGTCTTGATGGTTGCTTCAAGGTCAATGTTATATGCTCTTCAACAAAGCACTTCATTTGATGTAATCAGAATAAAATATTCCCAAAATTGGAAAAGAACTTAGGAAACAACTAGCTTGACACCCTCATTATGCAGAGAAGGAATTGGGGTCTCGTGAAACATATAGAGCCTCAAGAGGTAAGATTGAGAGAATCAAAACCAGGACCTGGATGTACAAGCGCCATGCTGCCAAGAACATCTTCTCAGTCATCTTGGGCCACCACAACAAAATACCATAGACTGGGCAGCTTGTAAAACGGAAATGTACTCTCACATTTCTGAGGCTGTAAGTCTCAGATCTGGGTGTCAGCATAGTTGGTTCTGGCCAGGGCTCTCTTCCTGGCTTGCAGTCAGCAGTCTTCTTGCTGTGTGCACACTTTGCCTTTCTGTGTGTGTGTGTGTGTGTGTGTGTGTGTGTGTGTTTGTGTGTTGTGGAGAAAGAGAATCTCTTCATTTTTTTTTTTTTTTTTTTTGGGGTACCGGGGATTGAACCCAGGGGGGTTCTACCTCCTCGCTACATCCCCAGCCCTATTTTTTTATACTTTATTTTGAAACCGGGTCTCACGAAGTTGCGGAGGGCCTCACTAGGTAGAGAGAGAGAGAGAGAGAGAGCTGAGGCTGTCCACGAACCTGGATCCTCCCGTCTCCGCCTCCCAAAGTACTGGGATTACAAGCGGGCGCCACCACACCCGGCTCTTCATCTTTTTATAAGGCCACCAGTCCTATCAGATTTAGTCCCCACTCTAATGACCTCATTTAACTCTAAATATCTCCTAAAATCTGGATCTTGAAATAGTGTCACGTTGGGGATTAGAAACTCAACATACGAATGGGGGGGGGGTATGTTACCTGCCCCAGGAGACAATCTGTAAAATGTAATATGTGTCCAGATTTGGTGATCATGTTGGTGTACAGGTCAATCTAATTTTGATCCAAACATTAAAAATAGACTATATTAGCCGGGCGTGGTGGCTCATGCTTGTAATCCCAGTATTTTGGGAGGCGGAGACGGAGGATCCGGGTTCGCGGCCAGCCTCAGCTCTCTCAATCTCTCTCTCTCTCTCTCTCCCTGTATCTCTCTCTCTCTCTCTACCTAGTAAGGCCCTCCGCAACTTCGTGAGACCCGGTTTCAAAATAAAGTATAAAAAATAGGGTCGGGGGTGTAGCGCGGAGGTAGAACGCCCCTGGGTTCAATCCCCGGTACCGAAAAAAAATAAATAAATAAATAAATAAAGTAAATAAGATAGACTATATTTTAAATTGGGTTTCTGGGGAAAACATGTTTAAACTCATTTTTTGGTTGCTTATTTGTTGTAAGTTGGAGGGGTGGAAAATTTATTTACAAAAGAAACAGTATCAGCCTCAGATATACCCTGCCCAATGATGAAGTATAAACCCAGAGCAAAAGGGAGCTGAGAACTAGAGCAGTTCAGAGCAGGAATGGCTAGGTAGATCCCTCCTATGTCTAGGTAGCTATGAGGAAACCAACTAGCCTGTGGGTGGATGGCCGGCTTTGCTTTCCTTGTCTATTTGGCTCCTGCATACAAATCCAGAACAGTTATTCTCTGCTTATGTCCTTGACCCTCCCACTCACTCTAACACTTTTCTTTCTCTTCTCTTTTCTTTTTTTTTTTTTCTTTTTACAGTACTAGGGATGGAACTCAGTGGCAGTTTACCACTGAGTTAGATCTTCAGCCCTTTATATTTTTTATATTGAGACATGATCTCTCTAGTTGCTGAGGTTGGCCTTGAACTTGTGATCCTCCTGCTTCAGCCTCTTGAGCTGCTGGGATTTCAGCCCTGTGACACCATGCCTGGCTCCTTATCACTTTTACCTGGTGACCTCATATTGTACTTCAGCAAAAAAAAGAAGATGCCAGTAACTTTTTACCATCCTGCCAGATGCCAGAGACTTTTTACCTTCCTGCGTCTCCTCCTCCAACACCAGAAAAGGGACCTATTCACACTCATCCTTACTTTCTTTCCCTCACATCAGTGGGAGGGCAGAGAGGCCTTCCTACCCCATCCACATCCAGACCCTCCACCTGGCCTCTGGGTGCCTTCCTTTCTCAGACATTCAGATGTGTGGCTTCAATTATTACCTTGTCTCTTCTGTTCATTTCATGTATTGTCAAGGGGTTTTCCCTCAGACATACTTGAGTCATTCTGATCTTTAAAAAAAAAAAGTCTTGCCTCAACCCATCATAGCCAGACTTCTTTAAAGAATAATCTATCCTCACTGTATTCACATTCTAACCTCCTGTTTGCTCCTTAAGTCCTTCTTATGCTATAATCCAGCTTCTGAAGCCACCTCTTCACCATAACTGCTCTCACTGCGGTTTCTAATCACCTAGAATGGCCAAATCCACTCCTTAGTCTTGACCTCACTTGAATTCTGGGGAAAACCTGGCAGATGTGTGACACCTCTTTTGTGTGTGCATGCTCTCTCTCTCTCTCTCTCTCTCTCTCTCTCTTTCTCCCTCTCTCTCTCTCTCCCTCCTACCCATCTGGTTATGCCTTCCTAGACTCAAAGAAAGTTTCCACTTCTCTGTGTTCTTCAAATGTTCCTCAGGGTCCTAATCTTGGTCATCTTTTCTTACACTCTACCCACCTTCTCCGAGTCTCATCTACATTACCATATGGTTACACTCCAATGATTCCCTATCCCCAGTACAGAATCTCCCCCTAAGTTCCAAAGCCATCTGTCCAACTGTCTGTGACACCTCAGACTCAGTCTGACCAAACCGAAAATATTCCTCTCTGCCTTTTTTCCCCTCACCCCAAGTCTAGTCTCCCTCTCTCACCCCCAGATTCTTTTTCTTGCTTAACAGCACAATCATTATTCTGGTCACATGAAGAATCAAGAACCCATAGCTTGTTTTTTCTGTTTTTCAGAAACATTTATTTCCTCCCTCCCCATTCCCCATACACAGCACCCAAAGTCAATTATACCAGTTTCTAAGTGGAACGGCATACTCGGAGTTAGGCAATACTTTCTATATTTTATCTATTGATCTTTAGGGTAATGATTGGTTTCTCTGCTCATTTGCCTGTCATTATGCTATCTACTCTGGAGGGGAAAATTGGCTCATAAAATGAACAGATTGAAGTAGAATATCTATTAGTTTACCAGTATGGCCACAGTGTATAAATCCTATATAATTATGGAAGAAATATATGTGATAGAGTTTTTAAGTTTGTGTATAGTCTTAGAAATTTGAATTATATTATAAATTTTTACATAATAAATCATGCAACTTCTCTACACTGTGTAAAGTAAATTAGGAAGAACATTTACCCCCTATATCTTATTCTGGAAATTATCAATCTTGTAGAAAAATTGAATTATACAGTGATTACTCATATACCCATCATCTACATTTGACAATCGTTTGTGCTATATTTGCTTTGTCACATGGCAAACCATTTAACTTTCTATAGATCGATCTTACTTCAAAATAGGTTACAGACATCAGGACACTTCACCCCTCAACAGTTGAGCATGTCTATTATTAGCTAGTTATTTTTGGGAAGGGAATTTACGAATAGTGAAATCCACGAATGTTCAGGGCATTGTTCAGCCAGCTGCTCATCAGTGGCCCTTGCTTCTCCCTCCCCGTTCCGCCCCATCCAATCACGCTCTGTGTTCCTCGATCCCGTCTCTTTTCCTCCAGCCCCGCAGCTCTGGTTCAGACCTTTGTCACTTCCCACCTGCTTCGCTGGAAAGTCATCCAGTCTTTTCCATTTTCATTCATTCCCACAGCACTGTCAAGGTGATTTTTCTAAATCACACGTCTTATGTCACTTCCTGTTTAATTTCCTCTCTAACATTCTGGCTCACACATTTTGAGGAAGGCTAGGATAAGCCCCAGTCTTTTGAGCATGGTACATGAGGATCTGATCCTCTCTATTGCTCTGACTTCATTTCTTGCCACTTCCCTACCTGCCCTAACTTCTGCCCAACCTCTTCTCACACAAATAGTACTCGCTAAAGATACAAAACTATTTGCACATCTTATGCCCCCACCCCAAGTTCTCTGAGTCTCCTTAGGAGTGGTTCCTTCTGTCTGCAATGTCTTGCTCTCCGTCTTCATCTAGCTGCCTTCTACACACTCTTCCTTTAGATATCACCTCCTCTGCTGAACCCGGCATGGCTCCCCTCTGCCCTGACTCCAGGCTCCTGTACATGCCCCTGAGCATCAGGTACAGATGTGTCTCTCAGCTTTGCCCCAGTGTTTGCTTGTCAGCCATCCCAACCAATCTGCAGCTTCTTGAGGGCAGAGAGCAAACCTGCTCCTCCGCCTCTATCTGATCTCAAATGTATAGATGCTCATGAAATGTACCTGGAAGGAAAAAAACAGGAGAAAGGAATATTTACCAGATGTTTACAAATCTTTACTCTCAAGGTGAGTAGTGGGACGATATTAATTCAAGGAAACATTTCATTTAAATTTAAAATCAAAGGGGATACCTAGTTTACATAGGCACTTGCCTGAGGCCTCAGGCAAACCATAGGTAAGAATAAGACCACAAACCACTTCTCTTTTTTTTCTTTTTCTAATTGTGGTAAAATACACATTACATGAAATTTACCTTCTGAGCCATTTTTAAGTGTACAGCCTAATAGTGTTAATTATGTTAACATTGTTGTACACAGTTTACTTTTAATTATGCAAGTATATAGTTTTATCTTTCTTTTGTAAAGAAGGACAAGTAAAGGCATCACAAAAGATCCGAATAAAGGAGGTTACATTCCTGCCTAAATTATATGTACCAGATAGGCAGGTGCTGCCCTGAGGACACACCACTAGTTACCTGGCAACAGCTGCTAGGGCTGAGGGCAGAGCTATTGAATCACAGCACTGGAGGGTGTTTTCTTCCAAAGGAGGCGTGCATCAGACTATGCTCCTGATGTTAAAGTATACCTGATGGTGATGGTCAGTCTACTTTAGGTCTGGCCCTGATTATCTAACTGACTTTCTACACTGGATAATTTTAGGGCACTTAATTTAGAGGAGACATAGAAATCTAAATTGTACTTTTAATTAAACAGAACATCCCACATCTTACCCAGGAAAATGAATCTTCACCTAGCCCTAAATTTCTCTTCTCTGGGCTGGACCGTTGGCACTCCTCTATAGCAAATGAGTTGTTGTTGGAGTTTAGAGAGAGAGAGATAAGACATTTGAAATATAGTGAAATCATACAGTTGATGGAGCCATTGCACTAATTCTAACATAGCCATCTGTGGCACAGAGCAGGTCAACAGCCACCCAGAAGCCAGGGAAGCTGTGTTACCCCACAATTCAAAGCTTTGTGCTATAGAAAAGGCTTGGAAAAGTAGTAAAAATGAATCAACCCAAAGCTATTTATTGAGGGTCAAATATAGGCCAGCAGTGTGTTAGTGCTATATTGTTAAAATTAGCATACTTGGCTCCCATACTTCAGAAATCAAACTTTCAAACTATAGGAAATCTAATCATGAGTAATATAAACCAGGAAGTAAAAAGAATTGTATTTGCTTCTTCAAAACTTGGAAAGAACATAAAACAGTAGGAAAACCTATAACTGACTACAGAGACAATCTCCTAGAAAGAAAGAAACCCAAAGATTTGAGATGGTATTCAGAATTTGGTAATTTCACGATTAATTGATTACTTTTCTTGGTCTAGGATATATTTTGACTTTAATAAACAGAAGGTTTCAACTTCGCTTAACATAATGTCTTCCAGGTTCATTCATGTTATAAAAATGGTAGGTCTTCCTTATTTTGGGCTGAATAATATTCTATATACATATGTATATAGAATATATAGAGATAATATACATATATATATAATATACATATATGTATAGAGAAAATATATACATATACATACATATACACATATACATACATATATATGAATATTAAAAAAATATTTTTTTTGCGATACTGGGGATTGAACCCAGGGGCATTCTACCTCCGAGCTACACCCCCAGCCCTATTTTTTATTCTTTATTTTGAAATAGGGTCTCACTAAGTTGTGGAGGGCCTCACTAAGTAGCTGAGGCTGGCCACAAACCTGGATCCTCCAGTCTCAGCCTCCCAAGTACTGGGATTACAAGCGTGCGCCACCACACCTGGCATAACATTAAAAATATTGACACATTTTCTTTATCCATTATCTGTTGACACACAGGTAGTTTCCTTATCTCAGCTATTGCAAATAATGCTGCAATGAACATAGGGGTCAGATATCTCTCTCTCTCTCGCTCTCTCTTTTTTTTTTTTTTTGTACTGGGGATTGAATTCACAGGCCTTCTACCTCCATCTCCAGCCCCTTTTATTTTTATGTTGAAACAGGGTCTTGCTAAGTTGCTGAGCCTGTTCTCAAACCTGTGACCCTCCTGTCTCAGCCTCCCAAGTACTGGGATTACAGGCGTGCACCACCACACATGGCTCAGATAGCTCTTTTGAGATACTTATTTCATTTCCTTTCAATCCCAGAAGTGGGATTACTGGATCATGTAATACTTCAAAATTTAATTTTTTATGAACCTCCATACTATTTTCCATAATGACTGAACCACTGGGGGAATTCACATTTCTACTTAAAATGTGCAAGAGTTCCCTCTGCCCCACACTCTCAGCAGCCCTCGTTTTCCCTTGTCTTTTTGATTACAGCCATCCTAATAGAAGTGATGTGATACCACATTTTGGTTTTGGTTTTTACTTCTCTGATGATTAGTGATGCTGATACCTTTTCATACATCTATTGGCCATTTGTGTGTCTTATTTGGAAAAATTTCTATTCAGGTCCTTTATTCATTTTTATATCAAGTTGGTTGTGTTTCTGCTTTAGAGTTGTATGAGTCAGTGCCAAATTTTCAGGTTACTAGATCAATATTGCTGGTTTTCATTCCACCCAACAAAAAAATACATGCACTTTGTTTTTAAGAGTTTTGAGCACTTCTTTAGATATACAATTTCTATATGCTTTTATGTTGTTGTTTTCCACAAAAGGTAAACTCATCTTGACTTACTGGAAAAAAGTTCATCTGTGGAGTTGTTATCAGCTGTTCGGGAGCCTCTCTCTTCAAGGCTTAGCAGCTATGGATGTCTAAGACAGTGGCTATACATAGACGGAGAGCATAAACCACCATTTCTCACCACAGATGCTTTATCTTAGAGAAAAGGAGTTGTGCGTGGTGACAAATGCTAGAAGGCTCTGAAGTACCAATTACTAACTATTTAAAGACTATGCTATCTCCAGAATGTAATTCAATTCACAATGATGAAAAAGTTGATTCTATTGCAAGAGTCAAGTTTCCCCGCACTCTCTCTAGCAAGCCTTTATAATCTGTAATGATCACAAGTTTCTCTGGGAAATTCTTGTCTAGGGAATAAGTTTAAACCATTAATTAAGTCACTGCATATGTGATGCTGGAGAGCTCGCTCTTTGTTGGTAATACATACTTGTCTACTGGTCTGAATGAGGAGCGTAGAATGCAGATGTCCAAGCTGCCTGCCTCTGAAGAGCCCAGAGGTGGGTTGCTGCCTTGCTATGGGCTGAATCATGTTCCCCCTCAGAATTCATACCGTGAAGCCCTATCTGAGCCAGCATTTCATGCCTATAACAAAACACCCAAGGCATCTACTATGAAGAAAAGAGGTTTATTTAGCTCACGGCTTGGAGCCTGAAAGTCCAAATGGCATGCCCCCCCCCATCTGCATCACCTCATGGTGGGTTGCCATGCACAGAGAATGAAACTATCTTAATCCCTTTTGAAGGCCCTTCCGAAGCTCCCACCACCACCCAATACTTCAGCCCAAGGACAAAGCCTTTAAAACATAGACCTTTGTGGGACACACAAACCATATCCAAACCAGCAAGCCCCAACTCCCGGGATCTCAGACTGTGACTTGGAGAAAGAGCCTTCAAGCAGGTGACTGAGTTAAAATGAGACCCTCAGAGGGGACCCTAACCCAGTCTGACTGGGGTATCCCAAGACTAGGACATTTAGACATACAAAGGGACTCGGGGATGTGCAAGCACAGAGAAAAGACCGTGTGATCACACAGTAAGAAGGTGGCCATTGATGCCTTGATCTAGGACTCCTAGCCTCTAGAACTGCAAGAAAATTCATTTCTGTTTAAGCCCCTCAGTTTGTGATATTTTATTATGGCAGCCCTAGGAAGCCAACACAAGCCTCCACAAGAGTCTTTACAATTAGAGGATTCCTTGATCATTTGCTTCAGGGTGAGACATTCACAGGTGTCACTGTATGTGACCGCCACTTAGTCTGGCTTTTTTTTTTATACTAGCTATGGAAAGGAACCATATGAGAAGTTTTCTTGTGGAATATCAGACATTCCGGCCTCACAGGCCCTCCTTGCCTTACACAACCAACTGGGAAGAGTAGCAGCTGCCTCCTGTCTACGAGAGGTACTCCCCAGTTTCACACAGTCCCCCCTATTCCCTATTGTCCTAGATCAAACTGCTCTCCTCATTTATAACATCTGTCTGGCCTCTGGTAAGCATTTGAGATTGAGAGCCCTGAGATGCCTGCTGAGACCCAGGCTGCTGGAGACACAAGGCTTCTATCACTGGTGCAGAGACATTGATCAAGCTTCCCGGGGAGACCTGGCAGCAGCAGGCCCATTAAAAACATTTCCTTTAAAGCCAGTCAACATTGATTTTTTTGGATACACCTTCTGAGGACAAAACAGAGTCACACAATCAAGGAAGCAATAATTCTTCTTCTCTAGCTATTGCAATTACTGAAGTAGAGTCACCTTGTATATATGCCAGATAACAAATAGTGAGGATGTCCTCCCCTTGCCACTTGCTTAGTTTAAGAATTATGTGAGCTAAGGAAGAAGGTTATTATGTGCCCAAAAGGAGATATTATGGTTTAGTATGAATCGAGGCATTTTAGTCAAGAGGTTGAAACAATTAATTTTGTACCAGAGAAGGTTGGTGGAAAGATTGTCCTTTGCTAATTCACGATGGCCCCTAGCACCACATTAGTCCTCAGTTAATTTAAAGTAGTTGCAAATAACAAGAGAAGCACTTCCAGAGATGCTCTGTTAGCCCCAGGAAAACAGACTACTCACATGGCCAAGGAGAACCTTCATAGGGAAAAAGCCAAGATCGTGCTAAGCATGTCAGAGCTATACAGAGGTTGATAGCAGATCATGTCTCTCATCCTCTGCCTCTCCCTGACCCTCTCTTCTTCTCTCTCTTATTTTCTCTCATTCTTACTCTATTCTCATCCATTTACTCTCTCCTCCTAAAGCGGTCTGAAAAGATTTTCAGTGGAGGGAGAGGGTACTGCCAACTATCTCAGGTGGCTGCTTTTGGAGGAGGCTCAGGATTTGCTGTAGCATTTCACTGTCAAATTTCACTGAAACAGGCCCTGGTTAACAATGCAGACTTTAGAGCAAATAGCCAGAGTCTCAGCATTGATCTGTGCTTCCGCATAAACTAAGCACGCCAAAGATTTATATGTTCAAATGGCCAGACATTAATTCAGTGGTCTGCCTGGACAAAAGTTAAACCATCCTTCCCAGCAACCACACACACACACACACACACACACACACACACACACACCACCAACAACAACAAACAGCCCACCTCACTCCCTGCACCACCTCCCACCACACACACACACACACACACACACACACACACACACACAGCAATAACAACCATACACACTATCAATGGTCGTTCACATCCACATGCACTGTCTTAGTCAGTTCAGGTGGCCATAACAAGATATCATAGACTGGGTGTCTTAAATAATAGAAATTTATTGCTCACAGTTCTGGAGGTTGGAAAGTCCAAGGTAAGGGCGTCAGCTGATCCCATGACTGGTGAGGGCCCTCTTCCTGGTCTAGTCTCTCTTCTTATGGGGACAGTGATCCCATCAGAATGTCCCTACCCTCATGGCCTCATCTCAACTCAATTACCTCCCCTAGAGTTTCAGCATATGAATTTTTGAGGGATGCAAACATGCAGCACATAACTCATACTAACAATAAACACCACCCCATGCAACACACCCCTCCACACACACCATTTCACAGCAGGCATGTTAAAACGTAGCCCTCATAATGAGCCCTTGGAATATTAAATATATGTATATATATCGGCAAATTTTCTATCCTCTTTATTTTAAAATCTCTACCTTTGACTTATAACTAACAGATTTTAACATGAACCTTTGAAATAAAACACCTAGCACATTTGAGAATACTTTTTTTTTGTATCTTCTTCATTTGCATGGCCTAGTGCCTCTTGAATATAAGCCAGTTTAGAGAAGATGGTCTGGTGTAGAATTCTTAGATAATAAGTACCTAAGAAGTGAAGTTACAGCTGCATTTTATATAAGCACCACACTGTTCTCTTCTCTGCCTTCTTGCCCAAAGGCAATGAATGCTTCTTTACTAATGAGACAATTCAGTGTAAGGTTATCAGGCACTTTGGGAAGTGTAAGAGGATTATGTGTATCATAAGACTTGAGGGGAGTGTTTATTTTTTTCTAAAACAAAATTTGAATGTATCACCTTCATCTAGTTTGGAAAAAGATTACCCAAAAGCAGTGAACTTGTGATTATACTAAGCCTAACGTGCTAGCAGATCGACTTGAGCCCTTCGTTTCTCTCTTCTGCCTATTCTTTATCTAGCTTACTGCTCATTATCTTCATCAACATCTAGAGAGAAAAGTCATGGTGATATAAATATCGGTTCCTTTTGTTTCATCCTTGTAGCTCTGCAAAAGATTTGGAAGAGGAATAAGCTGAAACACTGTGAGATCTTAGGATCACCTGAGGCTTTTAGTTAACTCTGCTCTTTACCCCTTGCTCCCCAATTTGCACAGTAAATGTAGAGTTAGTTCTATAATTTTTTTTTGTTTTTGTTTTTTGTAGTACTGGGAATGGAACCCACGGGTGTTCTACCTCCGAGCTACACCCCCAGCCCTATTTTATTCTTTATTTTGAAACAGGGTTTCACTAGGTTGTAGAGGGCCTCACAAGTTGCTGAGGCTGGCTGCGAACCTGCGATCCTCCTGTCTCAGCCTCCCAAGTACTGGAATTACAAGTATGCGCCACCACGCCCGGCTTCTATAATTTTTTGCATGAAATAAACATGTCTTTATTTTACCTTCCTTGCCTTTGTATGAGAAGTGCTCCAGCAAGCAACTTGGCAAATGAAAGTGAATGGTAAGAGCCACTGAAAATGGCTAGTTAGCCCAAACTATGATGTGCACCACATTCTTCTGTCAAGTCCTAGGTCATCCACACTGAAGCTCTAGAAGTTCGATGTCTCTGGTAGGACTTAGCATAAAAATAAACTGCATTTGAATTGTATATATGACTATAATTCCATATTTCCACATACAGATTGCTGGCTCTGACCACTGATAAACTCTATTAGATGTAAGTCACTTAAATTTTATGAACCTCAGTAAATGCATCTACAATAGACTTCACAGTGACATGATTATGAATTGTACATATGAGCTTTTCAACTATTCAAGAATAATTTTAATACTCTTTGAGCATTATTTGCGATTAATAAAACCAACACAATTAATTGTCATTTAATGATTAATACAGTCCGTACTATATTATATGTTGTATAAATTGTAAACAAACAGAAAGGGTAAATGTTTTCTGGTAATTAAGGGTACTTTGCAGTTGTAACTAGAGATTTCTTTGTTAGGTGCATAATCAATTGGGCTATATTGCATAGAATGTATTGACTGCCAATTAACTTCTATGACACTTATTCCATTGTTCAAACAGAAAGCATTTGAGCTAATCACTACAGAATTTCCTGAGGCTGTGTTCGTTGTTTCAATCAATATTTGCCTTCTCTATATTATAATACTTTGGAAATTCTCTCAAGCTTGACCAACCATATTGACTCTAATTAACCTACAACTTTAAAAAAGCTCAAATGTTATCATTTCCTTAATATTGTAATGCCATCATGTTGTGAGTAATTGCTGTTGCTTGTGGTGTAATGATTCTACTCTATATGGCATGGAGAAAACAGCTGATATTTTTTCCTGTCCACAGAGATTGTCAGAAGTCAAAATGCATAATGGCTAAGAGGCTCAGGGTTTGGGGGTAGGTGGAAGGGAGTTGCTATTCTATCCTTTTCTCAGAATATGTTCTTATTCTGATGATTCTTGCTAAGAATCAGGTCAGGGAAGTTTGACAGTTTTCTAATAGATTTATTTCATGCCCTAGATCAATGTCTGAAGTCATATATTTATTCACTCACAATTATGATTTAATGTATATTAACAGCCACTGGTTAGATACATTAAGAATTAACACTAATGAGGAATTGATTTTATGCAAACAAAAAAGCTGACCTTCATCTTTGGCACACAGAATATCACTGGTAATACCTCACTAATGAGAAATAATAATAATAACAACTGACATTTGTTGAGCCTTCTCTGAGACCCAGATGCTGCGCCAAGTGCTTTATATGGATTATCTCATCGAAGCAGCCCACAACTCCATGCTGTGAAGCTGAGACATGCAGGGGTTGAGTAGCATAGCCAGAGTCACAGGGCTAGTTGCTAAAAGCGAGACTGCATCTGAACTGAAGAGTTCTTACTCCAGATCCCTTATTTTAAGCTGGTTTGTTACATAGCCTGCAAACTGAATCACATTTCACATCTCTACACAGCAATGCCTAGAACTATTTTGAGCTAGCACCATCAAAACGAGTTCCGATGATGCCACTAGACAGTTTTCTTTCCCTTCATTCTCTGACATTCAGAAAGTACAGGGGATATGCAAGTACCTTTTTAGTTTCCTAATTCTCCTCACAACTAGAGTCCAATTTCTTTATTTGCCAATATTAGCTAGAAAACATCATACATAGGTGCATAGGTCCTTAGGACATGAAGTTTTCTTTCCTGAGAATATGGAATCTTTTAGTAACTACTAGCCATATACATATATATGTGGAATAAAGTCAAGATAAATTTATTATCTCTGGATATGGCATATCACACATAGCCCAGAGATCTGAGGAAGGTTCCTGAGTCCACATATTCATCTGTTGTCAGTGACATAGTTCTTCAACAAACGGGTATTGAGGGCCACTGTGTATCAAGCCTGGCTGGAGTCAGATATAAAGAGGTTTACAATCCAATATGGGAAGAGCAGTATAAAAACAAATCCTGACATTTCCAGTTGCTAAAGAGAATATTTGCAAAGTGCTTTTGAGATATGCAGAAGGAGTAATTATGTACCATGGGGGATTCTGGAAGTGCGTTGGAAAGGCTCCGTAGGATCTGGGGGCCAGAGCTGGCATTCCAAGCAAAAGAAACACAAATTTGGTCTCAGATATGTTACCACACATGCCACATTTCCGGAGATTCAAAGTCTTTTTGATGGGTCTAGCACATCATATAAGCAGCAGGGAGTTGCAGGGATCAAATTGGAAAAGATACTAAGCAGGGTGGTAAAAGCCTTAAAATCCTTCCTTCTGAGGTTTGCTTTTGTCCTGGAGATGCATCTAGCCTTTTACACAATAAAATATGTGGGCAGGTTTTGACTTGCGAGTTTACTTAGGCCATGGTGAAGATAATGGAATGCAGTACCAAGAAACTAGAATCAAGAGCGGCCAGCCAGGAAGCTACCACATAGTATGAAATATCTTCTCCTTCAATGGCTACTCAACCATATTACTATAATGTGGGTAGTAAAAGGGGGAATCTTCAAACTTTTGTTAGTATAGATCATTTCTTGGGGCTGGAGTGTAGCATGGTGGTGGGGCACTTGCCGGGCATGTGTGAGGCCCTGAGTTCAATCCTCAGCACCACACACACAAAAAGAACCTCTCATGATGAAAATATTTGACACCTTTGATCAAGAATCACATACACTAATACACAGGATGTACATACACAAGTATATCAAAGCATATACTATGCTGAGAAGGAGGGAAGGGGGAGGGAATGCGGGTGGGAATTAGGGGAGGGCTAATTGACCGATGTGTGCATGTATACTTCTACCACCCTGAAACCCATCAAGATGTATGATTACAATGCATCAATAAATTAAAAAAAGAATCACAGCCGGGCGTGGTGGCGCACGCTTGTAATCCCAGTACTTTGGGAGGCGGAGACCAGAGGATCCGGGTTCGCGGCCAGCCTCAGCTCTCTCTCTCTCTCTCTCTCTCTACTTAGTGAGGCCCTCCACAACTTCGTGAGACCCGGTTTCAAAATAAAGTATAAAAAAATAGGGCCGGGGGTGTAGTGCAGAGGTAGAATGCCCCTGCGTTCAATCCCCAGTACCGCAAAAAAAAAAAAAAGAATCACATACACTAATGAACTGAATTTGTTGGATATTTTTAAACACACCTTATCATTTGTTGGAAATTGATTAGGTATATTACAATATGGATTTTGTTTGCTAGTGTGAAAGTAGCTAATACTCATGTTTACACACACCTTTTCTTCACACTGGACAACTCAATTTCAGTGTACAATAGTTTGCTTGGCACAGAGGTGCGAACTGAATGGCATTGGGATAATTTTAATAATAACCCCAAATAGCACTATTGATGAACTTTTCACTACTTGGCTACTCAGCTAGTCATGGTTACTTAATAAAAAATATGTAGACAACAGCACTTACTGTTCTAAAATTTATTTTATTTCCTCTACTTTTTAAAAGTCTTAGGCCGGGCGTGGTGGCGCATGCTTATAATCCCAGTACTTTGGGAGGCGGAGACCAGAGGATCCGGGTTCGCGGCCAGCCTCAGCTCTCTCTCTCTCTCTCCCTGTCTCTCTCTCTACTTAGTGAGGCCCTCCGCAACTTCGTGAGACCCGGTTTCAAAATAAAGTATAAAAAATAGGGCCGGGGGTGTAGTGCGGAGGTAGAATGCCCCTGGGTTCAATCCCCGGTACCGCAAAAAAAAAAAAGTCTTAAGTAGTAAGCCTATGTCTCCTTAGATTACATATAATTTAGGTGGTGTTGCCTGTTTTATTTTAATACAACAATTGTTTAAGTGTGTGGACAGGCAATACAAAGTTTGTAGTCTTATAGGTAAAAAATCAAATGATAAATGAAAAACTGACTAGTAAAACTAAATGTCACATAAATAAGATAAAATGTAAGTAACAGGACCAATAAGTGGGACCAGAAGATGATGACATCAGTATAGACATGTTGCAAGTATTAGGAAACCATTGTGAAATAGATAAAGGGAAATTATTGATTTGCATGACTCAAAGACTCAGAGGGTGATCTGACTTCAGGCAAGACAGCTTGTACGGTCACCAACACTACATGCAATTCTCTGCAGCTATCTCAGCTCCTCATTCTAGATACCAGTCTTCAGGATGACTTCCTCAGGTAAACAAAAATGGCTGCAGCAGTTTGAGGCTCCACCCCTGCATGCCAGACAAGGGCACCTATGTCCTAGCTTTCTAAGAAAGAAAGGGTCCTAAGTTCATTCCTACTGGGCCAGATCAAGCCACCTGTGAACCAGTTACTGTGTGTGGGAAATGCTGTTTCCTGACTGGATCAGAATAATCCTGACTTATCCCCTTGTCTGGTATCACCTACTCTTAACCACATGCCTCCTAAGTGGAAATCAGGGCCATTGTTAGCATAAAAGAGAGAAATCAGCAAGCATCCACTAGTAATTATTGTAACTTGTTTTTCTCTTGGCTTTTCTCTGTTAAATGTGTGAAGTTTTGTACTGTAAAATGAGATATAATAATGCTAAATTTATTAATCATCTCTCCATTCTCATATACAATATAAATGCATTTATTAATCATCTCTCCATTCTCATATATAATATAAATTCATTGTGATGACCACCAAAGGAAGCCACTGCTAACTAAATGATGGTGACAAATTGGGAAAAAAATCTTGAGTTTATGTGTAATGGTGGCCCGTGTTTCAAAGTCAAATGGAACTGAGTTTGTTCCATAACCTCAGGGAAGTCACAGCCCGATGCACTCCTCAGCTTCTTCGCTTGTAAAGGGGATGTAGCATGATTTAACCTTAGAGTTCTGTCGCACAGATTTGCAGTATCACAGGAAAAGCACCTGGCCAGGTAGGTGCACAAAGCTGCTGCAGTCGTTGTTACCTATATCCTCATCCTTAGCATCCACACCGTCTCATCCCTCAATAGACAGAGGAGAAAGAGCCATAGATGGGTAGACTCTTAGGATAGGAAGGCTTTCTTAGAAGTCAAATCATCAACAGACTGTGGTAGAATTTGATCACCTTTTGGCCTTTTCAGGATAGGATCAAAGCTTTCCCTTTTAAATGCCTTGTAGAAAAGGCTGTTACGGTTCCACCATCAACTGTCTATGCAATATGAGATATTTCACCTTTCTACAAAGAGTGTCCTCATCTGAAAAAGGAGATATCTAAAATATCAGCTTCATAGTGTTCACAGAATAAATGCACATAAAAGACACACTCCATAAAACCTAGCAAGTTTTTTTTTTACCATTATCATTATTTGTTTTATAAACATGTCCCACTAGATAGCCAGGGAAAACATTAGTTATCAAACTGAAAGTGATTGCCTGATACCATTTTTGCAACCTGTTGTTGTTGGTGGTGGTGGTGTTTTGTTGACCCCCACATTTTTTCCATTTTTGCTGAGACATGGTTTACAGGAAAGAGTCAATAAAGCCACCTATGAGCATTTTCATTTTCCAACATTTAGGACACTGTGTAGGACAGCTGCATTTTCCCTCATTTATATGTATCTTTGTGCCTCAACATGAAATAAACTTGTTCTGTGCCTCTTCCTACTTAGTAAGCAAAGGATACAATAAAGAGATAGTCTTGTGAGGACAAAATGAAGGCAAGGACATCATGTTCTTTCTTTACAATGAAATGAAGAGTTCTGTTTAAAACACAAATCCTTCATTTCAAAAGTTTGAATGGGAAAATAGTTAGAGTAAATTTATCTAGTTGAATTTAAGAAAATGGAAAAGTCCCACAAAATAACATATTCTTGATCATTTATTTTATTTGTGTCTGTTAAAAGTGAATACAATTAAAAACAGACATATAGACCAATGAACAGAATAGAAAGCCTAGAAGTAAATCTATATATCTACAGTCTATCGGGACTTTGCTGTTTACTCTAGTTGTCATTGCATTACATCCTTTCTAAATGTCACCAACACCACTTCCGGCACACTGGTAAATCCATCCTGCAAGGCCTTGTTGGAACCAGCACGTTGAGGAGGAAGATGAATAAAGTAAAATAAACACTGATGATGGTTCATACAATTGCACGATTGACTGTCCCTACTCCTGTTATCCTAAATAAATCCCTGAAGTTTATTCCTACTCTGTACTAGTCAGCATTTTATTGCCATAACAAAACACCTGAGGCAAGGCACTTATGAATAAAAGAGGTTTATTTAGCTCACAGCTTTGGAGGTTCAAAGTCCAAGACCAAGGAACTCCATTGTTTCAGTCTGTGGTAAGGACCTGAGGGTGGGTGATATCACATCGTGGTGGAAGTGGCTGGGGAGAAAGGATCACATCTCAAAGGGAAAGCCAGAGTGAGAGGCTGGGTGGGGCCAGGCTCAAACTTTCATAAACAACTCATTCTCCTGAGAACTCAGGGGAAACCATTACTCCCTTCTGAGGGAAGTGCCCCTAATAACCTAAGAACCTCCCATGGGGCCTCACCTTTAAAATGTCCCATCACCTCCCAGTACCACCATCCTGGGGCCAAGTCTCTAACACATTTTCTACTGGGGGACAAAATATATCCAAACCATAGCATGCTATATCATAAAACACTATAACTCTAAAATATTTGTAATGAATTTGCCTAGGCTAGATAAAGTTTTAAAATATTATTTACTCCAGGACTTAGAATAACTTTCCATATGCTAAGGTGAGGTATAAATCTCAGAGGGGGAATACACCATGAGGTATTAATAGAGCACCTATTAACATCTGCTGAAACACAGTCCAGAAATGCTGCTTTAAGGTTATGCCATTCATTGGGAATCCCATCAGACCAAAAACAAGAATAGAGAAGGCATTCTGTTTTGCTCTGAATGTGAGAACTGATATTCGAAAACCCCACAATATTTTATATCTTATTATGAAATAATTTAGATGTTCTGTTTAATAGGTTGCATTCCTCACCAGGATGGGAGCAGGGAAAAGAAGCTAGAATATTGATTCAGTCTGTCTGTAAGGCTCAATTTCTTCATCTGAAAATAAATTTGCTGCACTAGTTGATCTCTAAATTCCTTTGAAGAGAGAAATCTCTGCCAATATCCTGAACTTTCATGCTCCTCTATCACTGTATCTCACTGGCATGGCCAAATCCCACCTCTGACTGAACGTGATTATTTTCTTTCTCCATTCCTTCCCTGAGCAGCTGAGCAGTGCTGAAGAAAGCCAACGGCCAGGGCAGAGTAACCTCACCATGAATCCATACTACCAACTTCAATGGGCAGTCACCCCTAGCTGACCTCCCTGTGATGTTTCACAGACCACTCCGTGCTCTCGCTCAAATGACTACTTAAGGTGCCCTCATTTTTCTCAATTCTCCAACTTTCAATTCTCCTCACTCTTTCCCCCAGGAGATGATGGGTCCTTTGACTTGACAAAGGAAAAAGACTATCTCACTATACAGATCAGCTTACTCCTCTACCAGTCCCTTTCACCTGTTAGAAAAGAGAAACTGCCCATCTCTTCTCTAGGAACTAACTCTCTTCCTCATCTTCTATTTACTATTTTCAAAGATATTCCTTTAGGACTTATGATAGTGCTGAATTTCCTGTATTCTAACATTCATGGGAAATTTATATAATGAGCATTTATTTTCTTTTATTTTAAACTCTCTCATACACACTTTTTTCATGTGTGTGCTTGTGTGTAGTACTGGGGATTGAGCCCAGGGGTGCTCTCCACTGAGCTACATTGCTCATCCTTTTTATTTTGAAACAGGGTCTCTCAAAGTTACAATGGCTTCACCTCAAATCTGCAATTCTCCTGTCTCAGTCTCCCAAGTACTGGGATTACAAGTGTATACCACAGTGTCTGGCTTCTCATATACACAATCTTAACCCGTCCTTCCCAATGCCATTTAACCAAAGGTAAGTCTTTGGCAATTAAAAATAAGAATAATACCTTCCCTTTACCTGCACATCAACTTTTAGATATCATCCTTAGTTCCTTCTCCCTGTATCTCTCCATTCACTCTTTACCAAAATAGCATTTACTAAGGTCACCAAAGGTTTTCAATATGAAAGCCAAAAGACATTTTCAGTCCTCTCTTTGCATGATTCAGCAACCATTTGACAAGGGGGATTTTTTTCCTCCTGGTTTACATTAAATTTCTCATCTAATTTTCTTGCTAGTTCTCTATTTTTCTGGATCCTCTTCCCTCCTTCAAAGATATTAAATGGGGCTGAGGATGTAGCTCAGCAGTGCAACATGAGCTACATGAGCATGAGCATGGCCCTGAGTTCCATCCCCAGCACCGGAAAGAAAAAAAAAGTTATTATTGGAGGATTTTATGGCCTTTTAAATGTCATCACTTCTTCTCATTCTGGAGTCTACTCTGATATTTTTACCCAGGAGGACTTCAGTTATCAACCATAGCCATGACCCCCTAATGCTCTTCTCCAGTCCCTCATTCATTTATTCTACAAATATTCATTGGATGCCACAATATGCCAGGTCCAAGGAGAAGAGAGCGAAGGAGCTCAGCTTTTTCTGAGTTTAAGATCCATATATCCAGCTGTCTACTGTTGGCTGTCTCAAAGGCAACTCATGTTAACATGTCCTAAACACATCACCTCCCCCTCAAGCCCGATCCTCTCCTCCATCCCTCCATCACTGACTAGCACTTTCCAGCCAGTTGCACAAACTTAAATCCTCGCCGTCATCCTCAGCGTTCCTTGCTCCTCATCCCGGTGTGCAGTGTGCAATCCATTAGCAAGCCCATTCTGTTGTTGCTCTCAAGTATATCTTGAATCTGCCTACTTGACTCTCTGTCTCCACCATCATCACCTACCTGTACTACCTCCACTGCACCCCTCCGCTCCAGCCGGGTCCCTGATGCAGGGTCTCCTCTCCCAATCTCTGTTCCATGCTGCAGAAAAGTGCAACTCGAAAAATAAAATCCTTCTATTACTCTCCCCATGCCACCACCCTTGCCCTTCCTTCAGTTTCTCAAACAGACCTTGCTCTAGCCTACTGCTGGGCTTTACAATGTTCTTCCTCCAAAAGGAAACACCTCCTCATGCTCCCCCAGCCACCTGCGTAAATCTCCCGCCCACACATCAAACCATAGCTCACTTGGAAGTTCCTCTGTGAATTAAACCACAAATCATGCTAGCTTCCCCAGCCTGTGCTCTCACCCGCAACCTTCCTTCCTAGCACTTAGCAGTTCTGGTTTTACATTTATTTGTGTGATTTCTGGATATGTCTGCCGCACTAAGTTGGAAGCATGTTGATGTCAGAGGCCATCTTAATTTTCGCCCCTCATTGAATACACATCTCTAGTACGTGCCTATCACATGCCGGGTCTGCAGTAAAGACTCGCAGAATGAATGAATAAATATATAAATGGACAACAAATCACCCAAAACGCCATTTTCCTAAAGCAGGCAATTATACTTTGATGTATTTCCTCCCAATAATATTAATCCATATTTTGATGCTTTTACACACACACACACACACACACACACACACACACATATACACACACACACACACACACATGATTTTAATCTTTACATCAAATCCTGGGAATTTTCTAAAGTTGTTGACTATTCTTCAAAAAATTCATCTTTACTTGCTACATAATATTCCAATTATGAGTCTGGTCTAACTATATTTAAGCACTTTCCTATTACTAGATACTTAAAAGTTATCCAATATTTTTAGTGTTTAATAATGTTACAGTGATCATTTTTGTGCATTTTGTGCATCCAGACTTACATGAGATAAATTCCTAAGATAGGATATATTCTGTGGTTAAGATGTATAAATGTTTTTAGGACCCAGGAATACCTGAATACTAAGCAAATAAAAACAATAAATTTCATAACATTCGCATGTGTCTGTGTTAAAACAAATTATTCAGAATTAGATTGTAAGGCAGGATAAGCTAATCAGTCCATTGTATGTGGGTTGTTTTTGTTTTTGTTTTTTTTTTCTTTTTTAGGACGGGGCAGGGGGATTGAACCCAGAGGCATTGTACCACTGAGATATACCCCAGCCCCTTCTTTTTTTTTTTTTTTTGCGGTACCGGGGATTGAACGCAGGGGCGTTCTACCTCCACGCTACACCCCCGGCCCTATTTTTTTATGCTTTATTTTTGAAACTGGGTCTCACGAAGTTGCGGAGGGCCTCACTAGGTAGAGAGAGAGAAAGAGAGAGAGAGAGAGAGAGA